>JAGFPH010005732.1:51520-61899 GCA_018207615.1 Philaenus spumarius
GGGGGGGTTAATTGTCTACCTGCCAACTAGTGCCATCTCGTCCAAAACCCTATGCTATTGATTACTTGACAGGTCTACAAAAACTATTGGTATGTTTAATTCTTTTTATTAATGGTCTTCTATAAATTGCATAAAACACCAAGGTACTTGTTTACTTTAGCGTGTCAATCGAAACTACTATAAATACACTAACCTTAACTTTATTCTTTATAAATATAGTATTTATACACTTCACTGATACCGGGAAAGCAATATTTAACCATCTTCATACCTTGCGTAAAACAACAAAAACTTGCATTTCGTACTAACGCGCAAAAAAGGACAAATAGAGGAAGGTTTAGTTTTAGTTTAATTTTTGTAACATTTATGTTTTCCACATTTTATGTTCGAGTCATGTATTTCTACAATCAACTATATAGCCGCTAGAACGTGCTAAAAAAGGACAAAAACTTCAAAAGTGGGAAAACGTGATTTACATCCAATTTACCCGGAAACTATTCATTTTAGTATATTAAATACATATAAATATTAATACTTATACAATTTAATTAATTGTTTTATAATAGTATATTGGTGATGTCTGGTAGTTGACAGTAAATTATGTGTTAGCTCAACGCCATCTTATAAAGTAAAATTTTAAAGTAGGCCTATAATACTTGTACAATATTAAATTTGCTCTGTAACATGCTTTGAGCAGGACTACTATACTTTTGTGAATGACAGAAAACAAGTTGGTATTTCAGTTAAATTTGTATAGTGCTTTAAAAAAACATCCGTTAATTGTATATGATGTATAGTTTCACTGATGCTCATTTCGAAAATAACTAATTAATTAGGGCCTACTTAAGCTTACGGGAAAATGTAATGTTTTCTGTTAGTTATACAGAATTGCTAATATTTTATATCTAGATATTGTTATTTTTACATTTAAGATGTTTCATTATAAATTAATTACATATATAACGTTTACAATTCTTTGGCGTAACATTTATATTATATAATATTACAGTAAGCAATATTTCATTTAAAAGACTACTAAAATGGCAATTAATTTTTTTTTTTTTAATTATCATTATTTATATAAGTTATACTTACAGTAGGATAAATTTTATTTTAGGCAATCAAAAGCATTATAGTGTGTATCCTACTTTGAATTTTTATATTGCGTTGAATATAAATTGTCATTTGTTTGGAAATTACCATTGTATTGCAATATCAGTAAGGTGTATTCTATTTTGTTGGTCATTCAAAAAGTATTATTTATGATTTTGAATTTATTCCTAAATGTTTAAACTCTGGTTTATATTGGAATTTGTAGAAAACATGCCACTATATTTTTAATGGTTAAACACTGTCATTATTTTCACTGTCAGTCAGAAAAAATATAAATCTATGGCAAATAAATTGCAGATGTTATTTAAACACATTTAAAAAGGCCGATTAATACAGTCTAATGCAAATTAAATACAAAATTAAATGATGTGATAGCATGTCTTGTATTAACAAAACTAGGGGCTCTGAATTTCGGCCTCAGATGGCTGCTTCGCTTCGCTCGCAGTTAAAAAATTCGATAAAGAATCTCGTTAATCTTTGGCTTGTTTGTACATAGGTTTGTAAAATTATGAAACCAGGCTTAAAAATATTAACAATAATTACAAGATTAATTATAACCTCAAATACAAGGTTTAGAAACGTGAGAGGCTTTCATTACGATTTTAGTCCTAGTTCTTCTATCTTCTGTCAACTAAAGTTTTGAAACCAGGCCTAATATAGTACAAATTATTGCAGCATTAACTTAACCTCAGTACTATGTTTCAGAAATGAGCCAGACCTACATTGCACTAACATAGTACAAATTATTGCAGCATTAACTTAACCTCAGTACTATGTTTCAGAAATGAGCCAGACCTACATTGCAAAACTGACTATTAGAATTTATCCATCTTTGCCAAGTTTACCTTTTTTTCGACAAAATAAATTGTTGAATCAGGCCCAATTTATTCTAATTCCAACGTGCTAAAACAGTATAAATTAGATTGTTTTTTAACAGTTATTAAAAACCATCCAATGAACAGCTGATTTTGGATAATACTCAATCTCAGTTCTATTCCACTCAATTTCCAACGTGCTAAAACAGTATAAATTGGCTTGTTTATAAACAGCTGTTTTGATCGCTTTATTTACTATTTCGTTATTTTGTAACCAACATATGGCAACTCATAAGACCCTATGTTAAAATGTTTCAACTTTTAAATTAGATTTTCTCGAAAAATTGCGTTTTTACACGAAATACAACTATATGGGTGTACTTAAAAATACGTTCCTAGGCCATATGGTTTTTTAGATATAAAACAAACAATGTTTATGGTTTTAGGGGTTGTTTCAACCCTTAAACGCGAAATATTTCTAAATCTTTACCCTTTTAAATATTTCTAGAACTAGTAAAATAATACATATTAATAAAAACTTGATAATTAATAGTAAATTTCATGAGTAATCTATATTTGTTTTTAAAAATAACTTACGATAATGAGTTTTTTTAGATACAGACGTTTTTCTATAATAATGTACTCAATTTTCTATCTTTATTGATATAAAATTTAATCGAAAACTTATAATAATTATTAACCGATTTGGTTCAAACTTTCCACACAAATATGTTCTAATCTATATATATATAAGCGAAATACCACTCATTCTCTCACTCACTGACTCACTCATCACGATTTCTCAAAAACTACATAACGGATTGAAATGAAATTTAGTATGTAACTTCCTCTAGGGCCATAGGTGCTCACTAAGAAAGAGTTTGAAAAAATTCGAAATTTTAGGGGGGTTTGGGAGGATCAAAGTAATTAAAAAACGATTTCTTTAAAACTACCGAACGGATTGGAATGAAATTTGGTATGTAGCTTTCTCTAGTGCCATAGGCGCTCGCTAAGAAAGGGTTTACAAAAATTCGAAATTTTAGGGGGTGGTTTGGGGGATCAAAGTTATTAAATCACGATTTTTTCAAAACTACCGAACGGATTGGAATGAAATTTGGTATGTAGCTTCCTCTAGAGCCATAGGTGCTCACTAAGAAAGGGTATGGAAAATTTCGAAATTTTAATAGGAGTTTGGTGGGATCAAAGTTACTAAAATCATAATTTTAGATCTTTTATTATTATGAAAATAGTGCTTTTATTATTTAAGATCTATTTATTTAAAAGCCAAATACCACTCACTGACTGAACACTTAAAAAGAATACAATTACGTTAAAAAGACTGAAAATACCAACCACAACGGGCAACGCCGTACGGGTCAGCTAGTTAACTATATAAAAAACATTAAAATTTTATAAAAATTTGTTAATAATTAAGCAAGTTATTAACGTTTAGAGTAAAAATTCAAATAATCAATTGTTTTGTCTCGTAAAGTCAAAATATAAATTTATAATAAATTAATTAACGAATTTGAATAAAATTTAACACATGTATTATTAGAGTATATATACACATTCTGTGAAAAAATCATCAAGATACGATCAAATTTATTTACTTTATAAAAAAAACTAAATTAAATAGCACTGAAGATTCAATATTGAAGCTAAATCAATATCTGGTACTACATTTAAAAAAACATTTATTTATAAAATAATTAAATATTAAAGTATCTTGAGGATTTTTTAACAGAATGTGTGCATATACTATATTAATATGTGTCTTAAACTTTATTCAAATCTATTAATTAATTTATTATAAATTTATCTTTTGACTTTACGAGACGAAAGAATCGATTATTTGAATTTTTACTATAAACGTTAATAACTTGCATAATTATCAACGAATCTTTATCAAATTTTATTCTGTTTTTTATATTGTTATTAAAATATATGTGGAAAGTTTGAACCAAATCGGTTAATAATTATATGTTTTCGAAAAAGAAATGTATCCGTGACAGATACAAAGATAGATACAAGAATTGCTCATTTTAAGTAATAGGATAATCATGTAATTTAAGTCCAGTCGACGAAAAGGTGGAAATTGAAGGAATAAAATTTTTTGTTTTTGTTTTTTCAACATTTTAATTTCTTGACAGTAAAAATATTTATTAATAATAATAATAACCTTTTTATTAAAATCACACTGTACACTCGGGAGTTTTTTCAAGGTAAAGAAGAGCCTTAAGCTATGTCAAATAGTGTCTTGAAATTTGGTCTTGAACAGACTCGTCTTCGAATTTTTAATGTGTGCTTTTACTACAAAATTTACAAATTTATTTTGCATTTTTAATATCATTACTTTTTTATTTGTCCGCCAAAAAGTCATACTTTTGAAAATTCACAGAACCCCCGTTTCAAGATTTACTGGGCTACTGACTATTTATGACACATGGATGGAATTGTAATTTAATCGTTAATTTCGGGACTTCCATATTTTCTAGCTTCATACTATTTAAACATCCCTAAATGCTCTTTGTTATGGTGATCGAAAACTCCATATTCCTATAGATGTTTACACCTCCCGATCAAGTATACAAATGAGGTTTAAATTGGCAGTGTCCACATGTAAACAAGGGGGTGGGAGAGCGGTGAGGGTGCTAGGCGAGGGCGCATAACCACAGGCTGCCTGCGTTGTCTTCATCAACCCTTGTCAAGTTTTCACTTGGACGAGATGGCACTAATTAATGTATTTATTCAACTTTAAAACTGAGCTGGACGAGATGGCACTCTTTTCTAGGAAATAAAGTGTTGGACGAGATAGCACTTGGACGAGATGGCACTACATCGTGTTTACCGCCTTGGTGGTAAACCATAGGTTTGTCCAATTTAATATAATGCGGGTTTTTTTGTCAATACACACTATCAAACAACAGCCCAACCCAGTCTGACATCCGACCAAGTTGGTTGAAACGACAAATCAAGTTGAATAGTGCTTTAAGGGAATGGTCCGCCCTTACAATGTTTGAGTATATTAAATCTGCATAATATATCACTTTTTGGAAAGAGGTAATTATTGTATTGAATACTTAATTTAAACTGTGACATTTAAACACTTTATCATTCAAAACAATTATCGGTTGAGTTTTGTGGCTTTACATATTTCGAATAGTTCACTATAAAATAATAATAATAAAAGTGGTAGACAACCTTGTAGTTTTGTCTCAGCGATCCGAGACAGCACATTAAAGCTTAAGTTTGGCGTAAGAGACTTTCTAAAAGTAATTACACTTCTTCAAGAACTACTTAGTACTTAACCTGGTTTTCAAATTAAAGGAATGAAACTAGACTTACGAAGGTACTAAAATAAATAAGATTTAATCGTTAGGTAAGTGTATATTTTGTAAATGTGGTTTAACTGCTGCATTGTAAAACATAATAATATATTCATTTTTCTAGTGTCTTGGTCTCTAAATGGTAATATAACAATACTGTACCTTTTATTTTTCTATCAGTGACCTCTATTTGTTAATTTATTTGATCGGTTTCAAGATGTATATCCCATCATTAGAATCTGTCGTTGAATAGATAGTTGTTGTTGTGGTTGAATGATTGAATACTGCTTTTATTTTTAGGCATAAAAACTCCAGGATGTGTAAAGAGAGCATATCTCTTTTATTAGTTGTAAAAGTTGTTCGATTTTCGTTGGTGGATTAAAAATGGTTTTCACAAATTAAGAATACGAATTAGAATTGTTTTTATAGAACGTCAATAAAATTACAATTCTAATAATGGAGAAAAGCCATTTTTAATCATTTGGTTAGGAGATCATTTAAGGCTTGTTTTGACAATACCAATTGTTTATTTTATCTTACAGAAGACTTGAATTGATTTTTTCAAAAGATTTTTATATTAAATAAAATATTTACTGATAATTTTAATAGTCAATATTAAAAAATACCCTTCCAGCGTAATTTAATATTTTTCCGAAGCGACTAACTAAAATCAGTAGCATTCCTTTTTGTGGTATATCCCTAATTAAAAATATTTTGTTTGAATAAATAAGGTAAGCTATTTAAATGACAAATGCAAATGGTGTACGTACGAAACTATATATTCCTTTGAACTTGAAATTAAGTTCTAACAAAAGACACAAGTTATGCAGAGCTACAATAGGAGTCGTGATTTCAATTGTCAAGTAAAATATTCAATGCAATCATGACAAGACAATGGTTCCAAACATCTTTGATTGTTATAAAACACGACAGAAGTTGAATTCCTTCATTTTCCTTCACAAATTACCTACAATACAAATGACAATTGTAATCCCTTTGGATTGTACGTCCTATTCTTTAAACACGAATGTATCTTGATCACACCTGATGTTTTTAATGTTATCTCAACCAAATGGTTTCCTTCATTTTATTTTTTTTCTAATATATTTCACTAAAACTGAATATTCCTTTTGAATACATAAAAAAATAAGCAATCAATTATTTTTAAATTTATTTTCTTTACATGAACAATTTAAATATAAGTGATAATTAATTATCTAGTATTATATTTCTTATATACATATCAAATGTATTTGATGCGATTAAAATACAAAATATCTGATAATTACTTATTCAAACTAATATAATATATAATGTTTAAACTTTACTTTAATTTTGTTATAGTAAAATACATTACATTTTGAACATAAATTTGGTAAAATATGTTTTTATCGCTACTATAAATAATCAGTATTTTCATTTTATGTTAGAAAAATCATTCAAACCAAATCAAATAATCAGTCAATTTAATTCAATTGCAAAAAAGTCACTTAAAATTATAGTTTAATACAGTTCACATACAATTGCTATTGATAATTTGAATTGCAAGTTAAATCGTTGACGGTCTATAGACATAAGAGGCAATGCACATTAAAACTTGAGTTTTTCGTAAGACCTTCTAAAAGTAATTACTGTATACTTCTTCAATAACTACTTAACCTTGTTTTCAAATTAAAGGAAAGAAACTAGACTTACGAAGGTACTAAAATAAATAAAATTTAATAGTTAGGTAAGTGTATATTTTGTAAATGTGGCTTAACTGCTGCATTGCAAAATATCATAATATATTCATTTTTCTGGTATCTAGGTCTCTAAATTGTAATATAACAATACTGCACCTTTTATTTTTCTATCAGTGACCTGTATTTGTTAAATTATTTGACGTGTTTCGAGATGAATATCCCATTATTAGAATCTGTCGTTAAATAGAGGTCGTCTAAAGATTAACTATAAATATACATGCACATAAAATAACAACTCATTCAAAATACAGGTAATAGGTGTACTTGTCCATAGTGCTAATCTGGGAAGTAAATTATAAAAAAAGAACCTCTAGAACGTTAGCAAGAGTATTATTACTGTTGAAAATTGTGTAAATAAAATTATATCAGTTGTAAATATGATATCAACGTTAATGTTTTAATAAATACAAAGTAAACAATATAACTCATTTAAAGGTATTATTTTGTTTTTAATTTCTCTGTAAAAGTGTTTCATAACCTTATACTAATTGTTTGGTGCTTTCAGTGATAGGGGTGATAGTACATTAGTCATATTACTATTTTAAGATAAATTACATTTAATTAAAATTGTCATGTTTTATCAATATTTTAAATTAGATAAATCACGTTATACCAAAATGTATTTAAATTATCATGTTAGATTTGAAATACTTATATTTAATAAGTAATATATTTGAAATAATACTCACACTCTCTATACTACATCTATTATTTAAACAATTTTATGTTTTGTGCCTTATACATTTCTATTTAATTTATATCAAGTAGCACAATATATTACTATCATTTGCTTCTACATTTGAAATAATATTGATTGGATCATTTAATTCAAAAATAATGAAGCTGTTTAGGTTAAGACACAGTTCTGATTGACAGGATTCTAAATTGAGATTTTTTATTGAAATCCATCCATTTACTTGATTTCAGCAGACAAGCCGGAGGTTTGTCTTCATTAAACATTTTCTAAACATTCAAAGCAATTTGTAATGTGAAAACAGAGGTTTAAAATATGTCTCGTATAAAAATTAAATATGCTACTACCGTAAACAATCTGTGATTTTCATGATATATAAAATAACACATAAGTAGCCTATTTTGTAAAGACGTTACACAGCTTTGTGTATTGAAAACAAAATTGTAAAAGAAGAAAATTATATTTTTTTTATTTACATGATCTCAATAAATTTTATATTGCAAATTAGGTATCAAATAATTTAAGAAAGCATTTAATCATACAGCTATACGTTCTTATGTAAAGTTAATATTTGATTTATACTACACCATAATTTATCTTTATCATGATATGGTTACTTACCCAACAACGGCCACGGTTAAAGCTAAAATTGGCCAGCCCGTTTTTAGCGTTTTGCAAGCATATTTTTAAAAATTCGCCAAAAATAGTAAATGAACCCCAATCCAAATGTGTTCAATAGCTTTTTTGTAGAAGAAACTTCAAAGAATTCAAATATGCCACTAAAAATAAGTTTATTTTGAAATTGTAAAAGTTATTAGCTCAAGAAACAAAAAATGTTCAGTAACGAAAGGAAAAAGTTCAACTTTAGGCCTACATAACAATTAGTAAACATTTTTTGTATTTTTTTCGTAAGCGTAAAAAAGTTTCGTAATTTAGTTCTAAATAGAACTGTATAAAAACATTTATCAATTTCAAGTTTTTTATTTTGAAAAAAACCGTTTTTATGTTTCAAGTACACAACTGGTATTTACCTAGGCCTAGATTGTAACGTGCTTTACGTATATGCTTTGACAAAAAATGAAATATTATTATAAGAAAGTGGTAGAGGATAAATCAAAGAAAAGAACGGTGTACTTGTCTTTCCTTAGTTCACAAAAGTGTTTGAGTTACATTCGTTTGAATAACAAAAATACATCAGTGGAATAAAAACTCCCGAATCAACACCTGCAGTAGGTTGCGTAATAGGAAATAGCGTGGGAACAAAAGCCCGAGGCGTTCTCACAACAACGTAACTTGTCACTGCTGTTTAGACAATCACAAAACCGGTTTTATCCGGTTTACTTTGTACCATTACAAAATACAGAATATCGTCTACAAAATGATATAAAGCAATCTGTCAAATCATTGGGCGTTGCCTACTAAATAATCGTTGACAAAAGGCGTGTTTATCGGTTGAGAGACTGTCCAATGAGCAAGGGTTTACAGTAAATCTTGTTTGACGCAGTAAATGTACTGTGAAATCTGATTGGAAGACACCAACAGAAAGATGGAATCACAACCAATCCAACGGTATGTTAGAAATGCCAAAGAAACATTATTGTAGATGGTGGGAAACGTTGCAAGAGTGACAAATAACAGTAGAATTGTGCGCAGATTCCCGCGTGGAAAGTCCTGTAGGCCGATGTGCACATTTTAAAACGATGATTACGTATGTAAATATACGTTTTACGAAAAAGTTGTAAATACAAAAATTAAAGTTTAATTCATTTCCTTTCCAATGGTGCCAGTTTTATTACGATTGGATAATTTTAAGTGGTTTAAAATTATCGTTTATGCAAGTATATGCAAATTTATGCAAATGTGTGAAGTTGTTGCGTTTGCGCCGTCTAACCTGGTGTCGTGGTGTCGTTTGGCCGTTCCTGGGAATACAAACCCTTGTACCCTCAAAAACATTAATTGCGAGGAACAAAAAAAAAAAAAAACACTTTGCAGTTTAATAATTCTGTTCTTGTTAAAATTTATTTTCAAATATTGGTTATTCACCATTATTTATAATTCAATGTTGAATCATTAAAACTATGTGTAATTAATTTAACAATTTTAATGTTGGTTACAAGGCACATACAAAGTGAAGTAGATAAAAACTCTCCATTGTTTTTTTTGTTTGTTTGTTTTTTTGTAGTGTGCAAGCCATCAGTTGTTTAACTTCCCGCTACCAATAAAGGGAAGTTATTGATTTCGGTCCGATTTTCGAAAGTCGAGTTTTCATTAAATCTCCACGTTTTGAGGTCCCAGGAAGCCATTCTGACTATTCCCGCCGAGGTGTCCGACCGTGTGTGTGTCTGTGTGTGTGTGGATGTATGTGTGTAAATAAATTTTTGTCGTACAGTTTCTCAAAAACGAATCAACCGATTGAATTCTACGACATGTCATTCGAAAGGGTGTATCAAAACTTAGATCTGATTAGATTTGAGAGTTAATCCATCGAGCCAATCCGAAGAAATTAAAAAAAATAACCTAATTTTTTTTTTGAAATTTTTATGTTTTTTAAAAATAACTTTAAAGCGTGCGAAAAAATCTTAATAAAACCATGTATACATTTTTTGTGCTTAAAAAACTGCGTCGACTGCTTTTTTGAAAATGAAAATCGGACGACGCATTCAAAAGTTATCGTTGTTTAAAAATT
>JAGFPH010005732.1:62299-91392 GCA_018207615.1 Philaenus spumarius
AAAAAAATAACCTAATTTTTTTTTGAAATTTTTATGTTTTTTAAAAATAACTTTAAAGCGTGCGAAAAAATCTTAATAAAACCATGTATACATTTTTTGTGCTTAAAAAACTGCGTCGACTGCTTTTTTGAAAATGAAAATCGGACGACGCATTCAAAAGTTATCGTTGTTTAAAAATTAATTCACAAATTTTCGTTTTTTGGTATTTTTTTAACATATCTTCCAGATTTCTCAACCAATCAATATAAACCTGTACATTTTCTTTTTGTGCTTTAAAAACTGCGTAGAATGCTTTTTTAAAAATGAAAATCGAACGACGCATTCAAAAGTTATCGTTGTTTAAAAATTCACAAATTTTCGTTTTTTGGTATTTTAACAAAAAAATTCATTTTAAGCGTTTACAATTCAAACTAAGCGGGAAGTTCTAGGGTTGGCCTGCACGGTCAACCAATTTCCAGATTTTTTTATTTATTTTTTACATAATATATATATACAATTTTATACAATATTGTATAATATGTAATGTATATTATAATGTATATTATAATATATATTATAATATATATACAATATACAATTACCCGAAATATTCACAATTTTAATATACAATTTATTAAGTATGTATATATCCGTATTTTTGTATTGTTTTAACTAATAGCATTACCAATTAACATTATTCGGCTTTCAATATTATTTAATTTAATATAATAATTATTTGTTAAACATCAATTTAAATATTAAGTATTTACTATAACAATACATTTTACAATCCTTTTAAATTAAATATTTTTTTCTTACATCAAGCAGATTGAATATCTGCTTGTATTTTAGATGGTCAAGCATCTAATTGAAACATTCCATCGGTTTTCTTTGTGAAGATTGCTCCAACTATTTTGTCTCGGCAAGAAATTCCGCTTTTCTGAAACTCCAAATTGTTGTGGCTGCCAAGCTCTTCAAAGAATAAACTATGTGTTAATCTGATAAACTTTCTATCAATGACAAATAAAACTTTGGAAAACAGGAAAGAGCTTTCAGCAGACATAACAATTTAGTTTACTTATTATAGACATAACTAAAGGAATTTAGGATTAGGTCGTAAAACTAGAATAATGGTGAATGGTTGTAGGCAGATTAAGTAAAAGCGTGGAAAAGGTAATGATTTAGAAAAGATAACAATAAGTTAAAGTAGCATTTCTCTGTTGCACAATTAACTATCTTATGCTGAAATAACAAAGAATTCAAACTTCGTCTAAACTTTAGTGAGGCAATAAATTCAATTACCATCATGTATTTACTATTAATAATAAAACAAACAAAATTTATAATTTCACATTTTGTTTAAAAAATGTAACACAATTCTTACTTACATAAACACAAAAATTATTCATGTTACTATAAATACTTATTTAAAATAATTTATATAAAGACCTATTATGAGGGAACGTGATGAGGACCGTTTTTTAAGTTTACAGGTACCAATGAACAGGGTTCTCGCCGCAAAAATCAAGGTTAACTCAGGGCCCTCGGAACTCTGGCATGTCGCAGGGTTTAATGCTCGAAAACACACGAACTAAGAACAAACTCCCGCACGCGGAACCATCTTTGACAAACACAAATTTACATATTAACTTTTAATAAAGAAATACACTAGACACAACGAAGGTTGATATACATCCATAACCCTATATAACTTATAGTATGGCATTATACGTTGTCGTAACCGCCACCGAGAACCGGTAGCCATGTACCGGCCATATTTATAATATTGAAAAACATCGTGAACACTTAGAGAGTGAGTTGTACACATTTACGATGAAGTCCGTCCTGGTGCTTAAAATAATTGTGAAGACCTCCTAGATTTGCTGACTATCCCTTCCTGTTTTTGACTGCCGTTGCCTTTTTGATAGTCGTCGAATTCTAGAGAGATAAACCGTGACACGCACAATCCTAACCCTGATCCCGAATGCATCACAATAATATACTATGACCTGCAAGAATGATGTCGCATATATCATTATTGCTAGGGATGCAAGGAAGATCAATGATTACAAATATCAATTGCTGATGTTTGGAAATATACTAACGAGGAGGGATGATAGTGCTCCAGTACTAGTAACATCTAACAGTTACTAGTACTCGTGTTTAGTGCTAGACTAGAAGAGGCCATATTTGTAAACATTTTCAAAGAATTAGACAAGTAATTTGCTGCAAACTATAGAACTCTGTCTTTGCTGTCTCTGTGATCAAAGGTTTTTTTTTAAAGTACCAACCTTCAGAATTAATTACGTTTTTTTTATAGAAAGAGAAATTGTGTAACAATAATCAGTTTGAATTTAGAGAGAGTTTATGTAAGAAAGATGAGCTCTTAAAACATAGTTCCTATATTTATGATGGACTAAATAGTAATAAATGTGTAAGTTGGATATTTCTGGATATAAACAAAATTTACATTTTATATCATGAAAAATTACTTTCCAAACTTAATAAATTTGGATTTAGGTTTAATGATATTAAATGGATTATGCGAAACATACAGTAACTGATCGGTTACAGATGGTAGGATAGCAGAATGTATGAGCTAATCTCTCAATGTTTAATATGGTGCCTCTCTGGGATCTGTATTGGGGCCACTTTTAAATATGATATGTGTAAATAGTTTGTGTTATATAAGTATTGATGGTAAAAAACTCCTTCGCAAATGATACAGCCATATTTTACCTATAGGATTGCTGGGCATAAGTGCGAGATGAAATGGCGTACGATTTGAATGCATTAGAAGTTTTTGTTTTTAACATTGAATGATGTTTATAATACCGACAATAGAACGTTTATACTCTTTAAATTATAAACGTAGTGACCAGTTATATCCTACTCACGTATAAATTATAACAATTTGTTTATACAACTACTGCATGCTTGAAAAATATAATATTCCTCAAGTCTTACAGAATACATAGTAGACTTACATTAGTTTCTTATATTTTTAATTACAAATAGATTTTGTATATTCAAAATCAATGTATACTACTCATTTGTCTTACATCTATAAGAGTTCGTTCAATATGATTTTTTATTTATTTAAAAGTACTTCCAATGCCGTATCAATTTATATATTTGCAAGTTTGTAAACATGTTTTACAGAAGTGTAAATACAACATTAGTAGGATACTTAAACCAGCTAATATGAGACTTAAGTGTTTTATGCAACATCCTGTACCAAATCCAAAAATGACTGTTTACGAAATGTTGTTCATTCGGTGCCCCAAAACTTTTGAATAATACACAAAAATATATTGGTAAATGTACAATTTGGAAAATATTTTTAAAGTTTTGAGGCGCTTTTTACATGATTAAACGTTTCAACGTAAATATTTTCTCTTACCATGGGGACGATTATTTGGGATTATCATGCGTGAACTTATGTGAGGATGCATCTGTTTTTAGGCCAGTGTATTGCATTGAATTTTACATTAAACAAATATATGTTAAATTAGTTTTTAGTATTTCTATTGTGTATTTTTTGTAATAAATTTTGTTAAATATCCCTTGCTGAGGAAGTGTGTAAGAGGAAAAAGAGTTATAATAATAATAATAAATTTTGCCTAAAGTTTATACACTCCAACTTTTGTGTTAAATATTGTAACTCTAATGTTGATAATTATATGTGTTGTACAGTCAGTTGTTTTCTAATCTACTAGATTTGATTTGTAATATAAATGTTTATGTTTTTAAAATGTATATTTGAACAACATAGGTAGCTTATAACATGATTATTAAAGCCTAAATAAAGTAGTAACAGTTTTTTATTTTCGTTTTTTTATTTAGTCGTATCATTGTATTTGGATAACCTAATATAACTCCGATCCAATGAAATAATCCATTCCACTGGAAATTCGACGATAGTGGCGCTATCTATTGGGGAAACGACGGAAGCTGTGTGAAACACCAATGCTACCAATGATTTCTCCCTAGCGCTACCTCGCGGCGCGACCATGCACTATTTTCCCAACAACCTAATTTTCGCCACACTGCTGCCGTATGGATGCAAGATCTATTTATATTCATGTTCTATGGTCGTATACATTTATAATACTGTTTAAGTTCTATTATGGATTTTTTTGCGTAATTTGTATTTTTGTTTTTATGAAGTACTTATTATAATTTAATGTTATTATGAATTATGTTACTTAATAATAATTATGTTACCCAATAGCTATGTTACTAGAATTGTACTGTGTAACGGAAGGTTACAAAAATAAAAATATAAATAAGTTCCACTGTGTTAAAAAAAAATGGGGTTCGGTAAAAAGTTCAAAAATTAAAAAAAAATATGTCTTAAATCAAAAATAAAAACGCTATATGTGGATTATCTAATAACTACTGATATCTTTTCATCACCTCCTTTACTTATTCACTTTAAAAAGAAAAATCGTCGCTTATATAATACTCAAAATCACTTATGTACCTCCTAGGCCTATTGCCTCACTTCAAAAATAAATCATCACCCATCTTAACTCTCCATAACATCTTTCTCCCAATCTCAACGTAGAACAATATCATATTTTACCTTACTTCAACTCACCTTACTATTATAACCTTAAAAATCACCTTTATTTAAACTCACTTTACTTAAACTCTCCTTACTTATCTTCCCACAATACTACTATAAAATAATGATCATAATATTTTCGATAATCCACATATAACCTCACCTATGCACAGTCTGCATATATTTACTTGTAATTTCTAATCACTCAAAAATTATTTACTAATTAGTTTAATTTTCTTAGGGGTGAGAACCTGGCTAAAAAAGTAATGGCTAAACGGACATTCGTGGCTATATGAAGAAATTCAAGACATCATGGCAGCAACTATTTTGTTTAATCAAACATAATTGAAAAATGAATATTTACAACAAACAATATTAATGTCATAGAACAATTAAACATACAAATCAATTAACTATTTACAAATTATACAAAGTTTTGTGAGCCATAGCTTGCAAATAAATGACGCAATAAGTGAAAAGTTTAAGCTAAGTTATTACTCAATTTTTTATAATTCTCTAAAAATGCAGACTTTAAAATTGAAACTAATGGCCATATCTACTCACGATACCTGTTGTTAATGTACTTTTACCTAGGATTTCACTGAAGTTAGAAACACATTTTTGTTCTGAAGCACACCTTAAACCGAGCACATAGTTGAGTTTTTATTCATTCGTTTTTAATCGCAGAAACACCATCAAGACAACTGCCTATGATTGTATGAAGGCTAGAACACTTCTACTTCACTTTAATCATACTTTTACTGTTCAAACTTTAAGTAAACTACATTTCTCGTTGTAGAAATATACCTCCCACACCTTACAATACGTACAACGCTTTACGCCATCTTGACCCTTCTATTCTTTCTAGAATGTTCCGTAGCGTCCTCACTAGCTAGGAACCTGTTTTTCGTCACGTATACCAGTTGTTTCCCTCTCTCTCTTTACATTGCATCCATGATCACTGATTACGCCATCATATCAAGATCTCGATTCATATTAAATTGTGTGATGTACTGTTATTATATTCTTTTCCATTTATTTACCTATCGAAATGTTCATAGTCTCGACGGTCGTTTTATTACTCGTTTATAACGCATTACTCTTTGAAATAAAGTTTCTGTATAATTTTCACTTTTTTACACACGCTCATATACTGATATGTTTTCTAAGTCTGCCTTTATATTATTTACTTTTACAGTCTGCTTTTATGTTTTATTATTTGTTTATTAAAGAAAAATGATTCTACTGTAATTACTTTGCGTCATTAAGAAATGTAATTATATGAAAATTAAAATGATTAATATTATATAGTATTGCGTCATTATTTTTCTTTTAGACCAAATCTCTGTTCCTTTAGTCACTATAGGAAACAGCTGACTCATTTCTTACTTTATTATTTTCTCTGTGACATGGACGTAAGTGTCACAACTGATACCTTTGTACGATTAAAACAATTGCAGGGATTATGAACATTTCCTTGAATTGTACAACAATTATTACTTAACTAGTGGACCCGGTAATGCTTGATTGATTTTAAGGTTAGTTAATCAATTAAAATAATTTGAATTGCAAATAATTTTTATGTCACTTAAAATAATATTACAAAAATTTGTATTTATAGTGTCTAGAAAATTAGTGTAATTTATTTGTATTCGGTAGGGGTAGCTGCCTTATTCAACATCTTAGACTGAAGTAATTGTATCTCTTAACACTCCTGGTAATGATAGAAATATGGATAAACGGTGACATTATTAGTGAAATCGGTCGACTAGTTTTTGAGTCTATAGAGGACAAAGAAAAACGAATAATACATAATTTGTATACGTATTATGTAGAAATATAAAGTACATTAGCATGTCTTGAATATTGCGCTCTATCAGAAATTAAATAGGCTATATCAAACTTATAAATTTAATAAAATTTTGTATTTAGGCCTTATAACTATTGACATGGAACATTATTTTTTTATTTACTTTTTTTATCCATAAGAATAATTTTTAAAAGTCGATATTTAATTTACATTGTTTTACGTTAATTTGGTTTTCTAAGCTACCATACAATTGCAAAACCATCAAATATTTTACAGTTTAATGAATGATACAACCTAGATTGACTTTCTTCGTGTAAATGTAGGACTAAATAAATTGATGACGTTGTGAGCATTTATGCACTGTATTTGCACCCATTTGAATAACATGTTTAATTAAAATATTTTCTAAATCCTACACATTTAAATGATATTACTTTTAAGAAATATTTTATTATTAGCTGACCCTACAGACGTTGTCCTGTCCAAATTTCAATATATTTATTTGTGATAGTTTTGTGAATATTTTATAAACAGTTGGAAAATGTAAAAAATTTTAAAATCCCTATTTAAGAGCGATCATTGTCTTTATTAACAATTGCGACCATGGATATTAAACATTCAGAAGAACGCAGATTGAAACCGCTGAAATGCTCGAAATGTGGGATGAGAATGGAATGTGATCGTCTTGTAACCATTCCGTTTTGTTCCAAAATTGTTATAATTGAATTAAATCTGAATTTCAAGTAAACAGTCAAAACAATAAAATTCTTTAATTCGTCGAGTGGTTTGGCATCACTATTTCCATCATTGCAATACTATATGAAACACGGCATTTTTTGTTTTGTTGTCTGGCTCGTAAACAAACAAAGCTGATGGTTTTCCGCAACGGGAACAGAAGGCTATTTACATTAAATACATATTCATATGTTAAAACATTTGGATCTAAATGTTTGACATATAATAAAGTAAACCTTTTGTTTGCTTTTACCTAACCTAAAATACTGTTGGTTGTAAAGAATTAGTAGAATTGGTTCCAAATAAACATATTTACAGAGGAAAAGATAATGCAGAATTATTATCATTAATAAAAAATGACCTTAAATATTTAAGGTTGTGGTTCCCGAAAAATTATATGGTTCTAAGTGAAGAGAAATCTAATTTTGTTATTTTTCATTTAAAAGAAAAGATCAAAATAATTACCGCAAAGCTTAGCGTATCAAATTACCTGGAAGCTAATAATATAAATAGATGTCCATGTCCAGTAATTAAAAATATAAATGAAGTAACATATTTAGGAATTGTAGTAGATCAAAATTTGACTTGGAGGAGTCACATTGATATCTTGCAAAGAACAATACACTCAATTATTAGAAAATTTTAATTTTCTCCGATCAATGTGCCCAACTGAATTGCTAATTCAAATTTATTTTGCACTTGTTCAGTCTCGTATTCAGTATGGCCTGTTATGCTGGGGATGTACCTATGAGGCGATTATCAAACTTCTTGTGAAAAGTAAAAAAAATATTATAAGAGTAATGGCATTTAAAAATAAAATGGAGCATTCGCTACCACTATTTGGATCATTTGGTATACTTCCGCTTAGATACTTGTATGTGTACAAGGTACTTGCAGATTTCTTTAAAGCAAGTGGTGAAATAAATAATGATTACAAACCCCAAAGATATTCTAAACGTAGGATTGTTAATATTTGGCCTAAAACAAAAGTAACTGCATTCAAAATTTGTTTTCTCTATAGAGGGGCTAAATTGTTCAATATTTTACCAAAGGAGATCCAGTTGTGCAGTACATTTCTTAAGTTTTCAAAATCAGTAAGAGAATGGCTGTTTAGGATAAATGATATTGAGTATCTTTTAAAATAAAAGTGGCTGTTATATTGTTTGTATGGAAATTATGTGTTTTGTTTAGAGAAGATTGTAAATAGAATTATAAGTATATGATAGGATTTATTAAGTTTAAGTTAAGTTTAGCGTTATTTATTAATATTGTTTTTAGCAAGGAGGATTATTATTTTTATTTTTGTTATTATTGATTACACCCTTTAGAATTAAAATTAAAATTTGTATTTAAAAATTAAAATAATTACTTGTTAAGTGCTAAGTGTACAGGGCACCTCCTAAGGATTACATAATTTTCCATGTGTTATGTAGAGGAATTGTAATTGGTTTGTTATTTTGTTTTGTTTTGTTTTTTGATGTAAATACAATGTTATATAGTTATGTATGTATGTTACACATGGAAAATAAAAATATCTATCTATATTTCGGTTCATTGTAGGCCTAACATAAATTATGTTCAGTTTTGTATCCAAATCAGTTATTTTACTTATAATATGTAACAACCGATGTTAGAAATTAATAATAATAATACAGTAATCGTTTTTCTTAGATTTTTTATTGTGTTTGCTTTTAGTTTGTCAAACTAACCTAAAAACGCTGTGGGTTTTGGAGAATAATAAACTGATTATTAATTTGCTAAATAAAGTGACGATGGTAATGAATGTAAACAAACATGTGTTTCTAAGCTTTTTATCAAATCTGCGGTTTTCGGGAGTTATGGTCTTGAGTTCATACCAAAATCCCATAGAGAAAAGAATGTTCAGTTTTTCCCGAATATGAAAATTTTCCCGGAAACTTTAAACTAATTTCTTTCCATAAAAACTTAATTCGAACTATTGCCAACATTTTAAAACACAAAATAGCCAAACTGATAAAGGCTTACTCCGCTTACCAACGAACGGCATTTAATTTTTACTTATCTAGATATAAATATATTTATATAAAAATACATTTTACAAAACATATTTTGTATTAAGTTCTGTTTAAATTTATTACAAATACAGTTAATGAAACTAAACTTAAGGTATACATACCAAAACTGCTTGTAAAATTATATAATTTAAATCAATCTTAGTTAAGAAAAATCTTTAATTTTTAAAGTACACTCGCTTTAATTATATAATTTGATTATTTGAACATGTATCAAATTGAAAGTTAAATAGTGTAATAATATAGGCTATTTCTTATCTAAGTTTTATGCTTGAAAAAATCTTCCTAATTTTGAAGTGATTACTACGAATCAACGCACGGAAATAATTACAATGATTACTTAATATTTTCAGATAAAATGACAATTGCTTACATACTACCCGTGTAAAGTGGTTTTATACTAGCCATTGATTAGGTGCATGGCGTGTTATGTATACCATTTTAACGAGCTTCTCGTGTATCGTAAATTACGGAGATGGTTCAGATTTATTGTTGTTTTATCACAGTTTAGTGATAATGTTAGTTTACTATCGTGTAAACATGTCAGGTTTTAAAATTTTCTAATATGTAAGGAGTTATAACACAAAATATTTAACCTACATTTTAAAACAGAACAAATTTATTTTCAAACATCTTTAAATCTGATACTATTTAAATTTCATCTATATTTAAAATATGAAAACATTTATATCCCGATACCACATAAAATATAAACTACTAACAATAAGTTGAATCCAACACACCTTATATATCGTAGGAGTATATATAGCACACATACCGTTTTACGGAAATTGTTTAATAATTTTAAATAGCTTTACTAAAATTGTTAAGGAAATTGTTAAAGAATTACAATGATTCAGAACTACAAATTAAAAATTGGTATTGCACGTTGGATGAGCCACATACAGTTACCATTCAACCAATAAGAAATTATTTAGAGAAAACCAGAATTGTATTTAAAATTACTTTAACTTTGAAACTAGTTATTAAACTAGGTACAGGCGTTATTAAAATATTAGAATATTCAAAAATATTGCCGAGTGAAGCAATAAGGGAACTTGAGCAGTTTACACAAATTATATAAATACATATACAATATTAAATAAATATATATTTAATCAAACGCAGATCGCATTTTTTAAATTATAATACAAGTAACATTTAACAACAAATCTAATTGCCTTATTGTAAAATACGAATGTGCAATATTCAAAACAGTACTAGCTTCTGAACACAGTAATTGGTAAGTTTAGATCGAGATCCTTTTAATAATATTTAATGCCGATCAATAATTTTGCACTTCAAATTGATTTTATTCGTGTTGTTCCTGTAAATGTTTAAAAAATATAAATTTGTTGACAAGTTGTCTTGCGAAATTATCGGCACCTGATGATGGATTAATGTATCAGATAATATCACTTTAATATTTCTAACAACATAAGTCGTGAAACTAAAGAAGGTAATTAATTTTACCAACCTATATAAGAATCAGTGATCCGAAACTTTCTTCAATAAAAAAGGGGGAAAAAACATATGCAATTTTTAAAAAAACTACCAGCATTAAGTAGATGAATACTAACAATATTTGCATTACCTGTGCATAATAACATATATATTTTTTTTTTATTTAAAAAAATACTATTCTGTAACACCATTGGTTCATAAACCGTTGTATACAATTTTATTTTTTAATGGCAAATTTAAACTATGGTCAAACGAATTAGTATTATTATTTTAATAAATAGATTTTTTAAAGAAATAATTTCTAAACTTTATTTTATTTCTTCATTCGCTTTATTGTACAATAACCAGAAAATATTATTACATTCAGATATATTATTACATATAATGGATAAGAAAACCAAATAAAAAAAAACAAAAAACAAAGAGACAAGACATTTTCCTGCTAAGCTAAATTAGTATTCCATAGGGTACCTCGTATTTAAACCAAGACGTTTGATGAAGCCCGTTATAACAATTTACATTCAGAATTATTTCAAATTGTTCGTTGTTGGTATTAATATTCATATTCGTGAAAATTATCATGCATCGTTAAATGCAGTTGAGGATAAATTAGACTTTGAAGAAATAATTTCTGTTATTCTTAGTGTGTTAAACTTTAAACACTTATAAGTTAAAGTAATTTTCACAGAAGAAATAGTAATGAACTTTAATTTAAGCTTTGTGGAATTGACTTATTTATACTGTTGCATACACTTATTTCCCTCACTGTAAACTGTGCATTGCTTACTGCCACGAACGTATTAAATAATTTTCATTAATTGCACAAAATTCTTTATTTGTCATTCTTTATTAATTATGAAATGTTTCACTTCTCTCAAATACAATGAAATCAATTTGTTTTAAACTATTTTAAAAGTTCCAGTTTGTAAATAAATTTAAATTTAAAGTTAAGGAACTTTTTTTAAATATATTTACTGTCAATACATTAGTTTAATTGTATAAAACTAAAAGGGTTGGTGTGAAAGCTGAATTGACGTTTAAATTAAATTAATTACAAGTTATGAGTAAAATTACTAAAGTTTAAGTAAGGACAACCAAATCCTTATAACTTGATGAGTTATTTAATATTAGAGACATTTAAATTTTTTTCAACTACACTAATAAAGCACGACGTATTAAAAGTTTCACCGTGACCGGTTATCGTGATTAGGCCTAATCTATGTTTATAATGTGTTTTATGAGAAAGTGTTTTAATGTGTTTCGTGACGTGTTTTGTGATTTTTGTTTTGTGTATTAACTTTAATGTTTTGACGACCTCGTGAAGGGAATTATGTATTTCTGTGATCTGAAGATGGTTACATAGGTTACCCGAAACCGCGGTAATCACATAGTGATTTTAGGATTGGATAAGACCAAAAAGCAGGTATTGTACCTATTTAATTTATTGTTATAATTTGCATGTAAAGATCAATTTTAATTACCTACCTCTGTCCATGGTCTTCAGTTTAAGTATAATAAATAGTTGTCCCATACATGTCTAATCCATTTATTGTTGATTAAAAAAAAATAGTTACTTACATAAGTTAAGTAGTTTCAAATCGATTATGTTATAAATAAGACGTCTGCCATCAAACTATTTTGTTTACTGCGACAACGTATAGCTTCGTCTTCAGCAAACATCTAAACCTTCCACTTGCCTACGTCAGATATTCCTTTATCAAAAGGGACGACATGTTTATCTGATAATATTTTCCATTCCCTGATCCGAAAAACATTGTTGGCCTCTTTTGCGAAAAAGTTTCCAAACCACTCCTCTTACACGCACAACGGCATCATCACATAATCTAAGGGTAATTTAAAAGTATATTAAAACAATTTGTCTAAACCGAGTCTAAATGTAACATAATTTGGTGTGTCATAATTTATTTGAAATATTCGTATATCAAAAAACCGTAAAGTTGTTATACTTGGTCAAAGTGTTTATAGCCTAAGATATATATAGCGTGGCATGACAAGGGATCTTAGGACCACATTAAGACCTTACCTTTTTACTGTTGTTTTAGCGGCTGTTAATATTTGCTCCAGATGTTGTAAAGATATTGTCAACATATTGTAGATGTTGTTCAAGTCTTTGATAAATACTAGTAATTATATACGGACTCAAACTCGGCAAATTGTAAACCTAGCGTTCATTCGCCCCTAATTTTAGTCCCCTTTTGAAGACCATCATTGCACATTTTCTACTTTAACATTTAGTTTCAAAATTTCACAATATTTCTGAAAATTATTATTTATTTATTGGATGAGAAACTTAGTAATCGATACTAACACGATATAGTCTGCGTAAAGCATCATTCGTACACATGTGATTAAAAATAGGCACCAGTCACTCACAACGTTGTGGATCGTTTGGACTAGGAAAAGAGCAATGGATAAGATGACACAATTTTTTCAATCAGTTTCTTGTTTTAGAACTCTCCGAGAATCTGATTCCACACGAAACCACTGACGAGGAGCCATTATTAAAATGTTTCAGAACATTTAATAGGTAATATTTATAAAAGCTCAAGAAAATCTAAATATAAAAAAGATAACTATAGATTATAGAAAGCATCAGAGAAATGTAAGAAACAAATTAAAACTTGTCTTTTCTTTTGTGACAATATTAAATTCACCATACTTATTAAATAAAAAAGGTTGTCAATGGTTAATGCCTTCCCTCAATCTTGCTTAAAACTAACTTAAAATATTTCACATCGCACGAGAAGGTTTAAAGGACCCCACAGAATAGATTGTAGATCGCATCTGTAAAATTAATGTATTACCTGGATATTTTTGGTATATATGGGACATCTGATATACAGCCATTTAAACTGGTTTTATAATTCAATAATTACATTTGATACATTTGTATATGTAAGTTTATACTTCACTAAAGAAACAAATTTATTGTCTTTTTTTTTTTTTTTTTTCAATTTTGCCATTTTTGGCATTTTAGCCTACGGATTAGTAGAAATTTATAATAAATTTATTGTTACCTTTTATTAGTACGTCACTAATCCATTGTTGGTAAAATGATTACCTAGGTTTCAGGCTGCGTGAGCCCATCATCAGATCAATAAGGTTATATTCGTTCCATTAGGATTTCGTTATGGTTTAAGAAGCACTGTTATTACATTTCACGAACATTACAAACACTTACACAAACACACATTATATACATTGACTATACAGTTAAAAGTTAGACACGTGAACAATTATTAGTTAGTACGCACTTGACGGCGAACGGTTCGCGACTGGCTAATTATTGTCAAATTGATTATAAATTTATTGTCTAGTTTAACTTTATTTAACAAATGTTTTCACTTTGACAACTATAATATTTATAATTTCACAGAGCACATTTAACCTAAGTTTTGCTACAAACAATCACTCTAGCCAACCTCTAGTTTACAGTAATATAAATAGTTTCACGTCAATATTTACAGCTCACAGTTTTTGGAGAAAGCAAAATATGTTTATATTATGTCAAAATAGCTATAATTACCTTCTTTTTTATAACTATAGTAATTATTAAAAATACAGTAATGCTACAGGTATTAATATGGTATAATATATAGCTGTGATTTTATTATCAAGGGCTATATTTGTGTATAATTAAAGTTTGCTAATACTACGTCAATACATATTGTATTTAACAATATTAATAATTGTAGTGACTAAGTCACAATAATATTACAGATAAAACAGAACTGGATATCCAATCCAGCATTATCTCTACAGACTTTCATTTAGCTGCAGTTTTGGATTATAATTAAGGAATTAAACTTGAGTTAAAGATTGCATAGCTGTGTATTTTTCGAAGATTTTACTAATTTTTAAATTAATAAATTTGTGTCGTAGCTGCAATAAATTTTTTTGTAATTAGTTTTTATTTTGCTCTTAGAAACAATATAGGCTTACGATACTAACTTTTAAGGATTTTAACTTTCAAAGTGTTTTGTCTTTAAGTTAAAAACAATTTTAGTCAAAAAGTAACTTTAAATGCATACATAGCCCATTTATGAATTTAATACTAGTTTTCACATATGTATAAATAATTTTATTTTCCCTTTTAATCGTATGGTGGTTAATCCTAAAGATATTTATTTGCCATTTTAAAAAAAAGCTCTTCTACTGTTATTTAACTAATCCAACTTCAATTCTTAAGTTTCATTATATGCTTTTTATCAAATAGAAAATATAGATGCCAGCTTCAACAAATTTAGTTTCATTTCATGCTACCTAAATTATGTATCAAGTTAAAGTAATGTTGTAAACAATTTAAAACAAATTACTAATATGATAAATATCATTAGGTAAGAATAAGTTAATTTTAAGATTAAAAACAATTTTCTAGATATTACTATAATTCGGACAAACTTTAATTTCTAAAGTACAAAGAGCTATTAACAATTAATTTTTAAATTAAATTTATAGGCTTCTGAAATGATATGACACTGTTTTTTTTTTTTTTTTTTTTTTTTTTTTGAAAAGGTTTAATACTATTGGCTCATTACTTCAAACTAGAAATTGGCTTTTATTTTACAACAAAATAATTTTTAATTGGATTTAGAATAAAAAAAAGAACAATAGGTAAAAACAATGGTTGCATTAACAGGCGAAATTTAATATTATGTTATGATTATCAATTCTTCAAATGTGAAGTTTATGTATTAATAAAATATTTTTTAAAAGATTAAAAATATAAACAGATAAAATTTTATAGAATACTTATCGTTTCATTTTAGTGAACTCATAAACAATTAACAAATATGCTATATTAAATACCGGAATTGGAATATGGCTTACTAAACCATTAAAATTATCATTGCAACCCACCACCGAGCTCTTTTATTTTATATTAGTAAGTTTTTTTATGGATTTTAATATTATAGTATACAAAGAACAATATAGAAACACTGTAATTTAAAGCTATTGAAAAATATAATACTTATATTTACATCTTAATTAATATGCTGCTAGTAACTATACATTTAATATGTCTTGATTCGGTTATATAGAATAAATCATTGTTTTATGTGTCAATGTGATTGAATATAGAGTCCAGCTCTGACTTCACAATGTGAATCAAATCAGTTCATGTCTAGAGTTAACTTCCTGCTTGAATAAAGAAATTTTATATAATTTAACTTTATTTCCAAAGTTTGTGTACCTGTGTTATTTTAATTTGGATTATTTTATTTTAATTTGAGTGCCTATGGACAAATTACCTAAACTAGTTAACATTTTATCAAATACATAGGTTGTTTATTTTAATAATTATGAAACATTTAAACAAATATAGCATGTGTTATAAATACATCTTTCTCCTCTACATATTTTATTTTATATTTAAATAAAGCAAAAGTTTTATAATTCACGTTCTTCATACACTGTATGAAAATAATGTTACGTTGATCTCTCTAGTAATTCAAAAATAATAGTTATTAGAAACATACATTATGTTCCTTTTTTAATTACGTTTAAAAAGTAAAGATTTAAAATATAATTATATTCTCCATTAGAAATGAGTTAGGGGAGACAGGGGAAATGTCGATCACCTAAGGTTTTTGGTTTCAAATTACACAAAGTCATGAAAACTGATGACAAAAATAACTCATGTTACATACAATATAATCTTTTGTCTTTGGATCCCCTTGTTAACAATATTTTAAAATTACATCTTTACATAGAAAAACATGTTTATAAAAAAAAAACTACCATGTTCGGCACTACCCCGTCATCCGGGGTATTAACAGACATAGTGTTTGCTATTACCCCATATGTAAACCCCATGTAAAAACAAAAGTGTTAGAAATAATAGTTTTAACACATTTAATAGTAAAAATGTTAAAACATTCAATTTGATTTTAATCTATGCTTTTAGTTTCAACCAAAAATTTGGGTAAGTATTAACAGTATGTAGGTGAAATCTCTGCAACAGAAATATAGAAATCGTCTCGTTTTTATTAACTGCAGTTGAGGTTGGGATAATTTTTTCTAATGCCGGTAGTAAATCTTTGGTTTTTCCCTCCTACATTTCATAAATAGCTCTAATATCTGCAACCAAGAAGTCTTATTCTAAAAATTCCTGGATTAAGTGGTTAGATCTTGTTGTTTTGAAACCACTTATTTATTTTCCCTTGTTTGCTACCTTGATGTAAGTTAAGCTTTTTAGAATATAGTAGTGACATTTGAATCGATTAATTTCGTTTTCCCGCATGAAGACATCACTCTTGATTAAACACAGTTTTCAGAGGGCGATAGAACATATAGTTCAAAAGTTATCCCGTCATAACTTATGAGATGGGTGTGGTGGTATTAACAGCAAGACCACACCATTGTTCTTACAGAAGTTGTAGATTACAAAATTGCCATAATAACACATGTAGGGAAATGATGAACATGGTCCGGGGGTAACGACGAACAGTTAGTTCGTGATTACCTCATTTGTCGCCATGTTCTTTTTCATTGCATATTAAACATTAAATTACACTTCTTAAACATCATGACATAGGCTAGATATACTAAAATTACTGTTTATTCTAGTATCCCTGAATAAATAAATTAGCTTTTAAACAGATTTGTATTTATCCTGTTTTAAATGTTTGTTGAATTTAACAATCAAAGTGGTAGAAAACGTTTTTTGATTATCACTAGCAATCCTAGCAACGTAATGAAGCCAGTTCAAGCGTTGTAATTTGACCTTCCCACGTGGTAGGTAGTAGCAAAAAAACAGACTCTATATTCAAACACAATTATTGTGTTATAATTCAATGTTTGCCCTTTTAGGATTATTGTTAGTAATAAAGATTGTAAATTACCCTCTTGATAAAAATTCCATTCTTAGTTACTTGTCATTATTGAAATATTTACTGTTTAAAGCTAATAATTATTTATACCCTTATTTGTGGGTTTAAAACTGTTGAGTTATTGGTTTACAGAAAACATATTATTATTGAATGTAGCATCTGCATTCAAAGAATAAGAAACTTCTGAATTTAAATGAACATTTCATTTTTTGTAACCTCTCCTCTCCATTTTATATTTAACTAGCTGAATAACCGTGCTTCGCTACGGGGAATTGTTTTGCATCACTATGTTACATAATTGTAATATTTCTCCCTCATTTTCTTCCATCATTTATTTCACGAAAGTGAATTATTACAAAATAGTGATCATTTATAATTTGGTTACTGTAGCCCGTTCATCACTGAGGATGGCGACATTGTCATTGAAACGCGTTTGAGGTTGGTAAACGTATTTATTGTGAGATTTTGTGTTCAGGTTTTATTGTATCTAAGGTTTAATAGAATGAAATTAATTGACAATGGTAGTGGAAACATTTTTATTAATTACCAACATTCCAAGATGGATAAAAGGCTGATGAAAATACTATCGAGGAAATGTTGCCTTAGTAATTATTGGGCTATTGTTACAAATATTATATTATATTGTGTTGATTGTTGTGGTATGATATTTTAGTGCATTGTAATATGTTTTGTTGTATTTTACTGTATTGCATTGTTTTGTGTTGTATTGCACTTTATCTTTGTGTATGGTATTGCGTTGTATTGTGTATGCACATTATCGTTTGTATTGTCTTCTATTGTAATAATATATATAGTAATATTGTAATATTATTACGTAATTATACAGGAAACTCTAAACTCGTGAATAGCATTACCCTCAAGGTAAACTATAATAGACGAAATATAATAACAGCATTGTTAAAGATTCAGGCGCAACAAAGCAGCTTTTGTGCTGTTTACCCATTTTTTCAAATAAACATTATGCCTTGTAAAAACTTTCACAGTGATTAAAAGATTTTTTTATGTTGATAACTCTTTGTTATTAATACTGCTTTTTACTTATTCTTCCATAAAACATTTGAAATTAATAATATTACTAATACAATTTTGATTTATCATGTTTTTTTAATTTTTTTTTTATTATTTTAATCTACAATCAGTCAACAGACTATAATTAGATTAGATACTGTAAAAAATGGCGTTATGAAGATAGTGGAGAAACCGCCCCGCAATTCTTCCTAGTCAGATAGCATGTCCTTCCGCTTCAGTCTTCTGACGGAACATGGCGTTAACAACAGCCTGGCAAGAGGGTTAGGATGTCCCGAAAGACGATTCATGTGATTTCTACTTCGACGAACAATATCCTCTTGGATCGTTGGCATGTCCAGATAGTCATGGATCTCAGAGATGCGAGTATACCATGGAGGATTCAAAATAACTCGTGGAATGTTATTTTGGGCCCTCTGCATGTATAGTGGACTTGCTTGCAGTGCCCCAAAGTTCGATGCCATAGGTCCAAATAGGTTTGTCGATTAAACAATAGACTAAAAGTTTGTTGTTAAGAGACAGAGCAGATTTTCTACCTAGGAGCCAAAGTAGGTTTCTAAAATGATTGTTGACCACATCTCTCTTGTTCCTGACGTGATTTTTCCAAGTCAAACGACGATCAATGTAGAATCCAAGATACTTAACACATTCGGACTGAGGCAAAATATCATTCCCCAACTTAACTGGGGCACATATCCCTTTATGTAAAGCAAAGTTAACGTGATGTGATTTGGATGCACTGGCTTTTATACGCCACTTAAATATCCAGTCATTTGTAATGTCCAATTGTCGCTGCAATCTGCTGCTAGCTTCGTGTGAACTATTATTACTCGAGAGGAAAGTAGTATCATCTGCAAACGCTTCAACAGTAATGCCTGGTAACTGTGGCATATCACATGTGAATATATTGTACAACACAGGGCCCAGTACCGAGCCCTGCGGAACACCTGCATAGCAGTTATAGAGGGCAGACCTCGCCTCACCATGCTTAACCTGAAAGACTCTCCCGGACAGTTAAGAGTCTAATACCAGGAACATCAAGTGGGGCAAAAATTTCTTGATCTTGCACAGCAGACCCTCGTGCCAGACCCTGTCGAACGCCTGCTGAACATCCTAAAATGCCGCTAAGCAGTACTCCCTCTTCTCTAAGGCCTGTCTTATAGTACGGTAAACCCTGTGAGCCTGCTCGACAGTAGAATGGTGACTACGAAATCCAAACTGATGGTGCGGAACTAAATGAGACTCCTCAAGACTCTGCGTGATTCTTGGCAAAAATAATCTTTCCCACACTTTTGACAGCACAAGAGTGAGGCTAATGGGGCGATATAAACTGTTATCACTGGTAGATTTTCCAAGTTTGTGAATGATGACTATCTGTGAAACCTTCCATATAGACGGAAAGTAGGAAAGCCTAAGTATTGAATTAAAGAGACGTAACAAGAACACAAAACACTTCCCGGGAAGTTCTTTTAGCACTTTCGGGGTAACCAGGTCAAAACCCGGGGCCTTATTATCCTCCAGCGCAGCTAATGTTCTACGAAGTTCTTTGAGTGTAATGGGCCTTATTGGTAGGCACAGTTGGAGGTCTTGACCTAAGACATTAGAAATTTCAGGATCTATATCGTCAATTGAATCATTGGGTCTAAAGACTGAAGAGAGGTGAGCAGTAAAAGCTTCGGCCTTTTTAGAGTCGGTACGTCCCCTAGAAGTTCCTGCTCTGACAGGAGGAAAAGATTTCTGAGGCTTCTTGTAAATTTGTGTAGCCCTCCACAATGAGTGTTCACCATGGGCTGAGGGTGACATATGTTCCAGCTTATCCTTGAGAGTTGCGTTAGCGGATTCAACAAGCAACTGTTTTAGCTCTTTAGATGCACGATTTAGTAGCTTTTTGTCAAGCGGGTGGTGAGATTGCTGCCAAAGTCTTCGTAATCTACGTTTTTCTTTGATTTTATCCCTAATAATTGAGGAAACCATTACCCCAGGTTGCCTGTTCTTCAACTCAGGGGAATTACTCCACGCTGCGACTAGGATAAGATTGGTAATGTATACGCAAGCCTGGTAAATGCCATCAGCACCATTTAAGGGAAAACTGTCTCTGAATGAATCCCAATCATTTCTACAGTTGGAGAGAGAGTCATATTCACTATTTTGAGTTAGAATCCTTGTACCAACAGTAAGTATAATAGGTAAATGATCAGACGACCCATCGAAGCTAGATTCAATGGATGTATACAAGTGAGAGATATTCTTTGTTATAAAGAAATCTAGTAAATCTGAAATTTTATGCTAATCCGTTTGCCAGTATGAAGGCTCTCCTGTTGATAATGGAAGCAGATGGTTACTGTCAATACTTAGCTTTAGCTCACGTCCGCGAGTTACAGTAGTTCGTGAACCCCAGTAGGAATGTTTCGCATTCCAATCACCACCAGCTATAAACCGGTCGCCAAGAGTTTTAAAGTAATCAGTAAACATATCCTTACTTATTATGTGTTTAGGAGGTCAATAGCAAGCCGAAAGAGTAACAGCACCAGCACGATCCTGCAACCCAACCATAGTAGCCTGAAGATAATTAGTTGAAAATGGTTCTAGTAAACAATGCATCAGAGCTTGTTTGATCACAATGGCTGAACCGGCATGAGCTCTTCCATCTGGATGAGGAGTGAGGTATGTACAATATCCAGGAATGTTGATACAACTCCGTGTTGTAACATGTGACTCAGAGATCAGTACGACATCCAGTTTGTTATTATTGATGAAAGACACTAATTCAAGCCTATTCGGAGACAAGCCATTGATGTTCCATGCAGCAATTCGCAGCGATTTCATTTGTCCATTTTGTTAACTAGGTTAGTAATAAGTCCTAAAAGGATACTTATTTGTTGAATTAAAAGCTCGATCTTATCACTTTGCATTAGTATAATTTTCTCCATCGCACCACTAGATTGATGGTCTGTACCAGGTCTAGGATTCTCCCCTGTTGATGCACAACGTGTAGCTTGAGAATACGTTGCGCTAGGACTTCCCGGTTGCTTGGATGCTCCAGAGCACTTCTGAGAGCTAGGGTCAGCTGAGCCAAGTGGAGTAGCAATAGTTTGTTTCGGGGCTCTTACAATAGGTTTCTTAGTTTTCCTTGATAATTTATCTTTGTATACCTGACAACCCTTGTAATTTGCTGGATGATCGCATAAGCATAGTGCACACTTATCAGGAGAACTTCGATCCTTTTTCCCACACTCAGAAGTTTTATGGTCCTCTCCACATTTAACACACCTGTAGGGCCTCGTACAATAGTTCTTTGAATGACCGTATTGCTGACAGGGATGACATTGAACAATTAAGTTTGATTTCCGTGCGTCTTCTATTCTAACTTGCTGATGAAATATGTACTTTATATCTTTCACAGCATTGTTATTGACACTAGGCTCAATGTTAACAAAGAATATGTTTGTTGGCTTTTTATCCGGTCCATACCGAGCATTTATAATTTCTCCTCTGACAGTGTTGCCTGTAGATTCTATCTCCTCAAAAATGGTGCTATGTGGGGTGGAGTAGTGGAGATTTTTCACAACAATCCTGTAACACTTGGTATCTTTTCTTGAGAAGGTGTGCCCGATTAAACCCTTTTTTCTGATTAGATCCATGATAAATTTATAATCCTCTGCTGTGTTAACGAAACACGTAGTAGATTTTTATTGACAACCCTAAACTTAAATTGATTTCTATCACTGACAGAATCTTTAAGTTTTGTTAGTTCGTTCACATCATCTATGCCATAGAGAATGATTGGTGGGGGCTTATTTATCCGATTTGACCCAGGATTTTTATGTTCAACTGTGTTTGGTGGATCCAAAGGCAATTCACTAAACCTGTTATTCAAGTAGATTCCGTCACTCTGTAAAGGTGAATCTCCACCTCTTCTCCGTTTGTAACGATGAGATACAGGAACATGCTGCCAATGAGAAGGAGGAACCACCTGAGAGCCGGAAGGTGGTAGAGAATTCTCCAGATCCACATCCACCTACTCTGTCTCATCTCTAGGAGGTGCTTGAATGTTCAAATTAGTTATACTGTTGATAGGTGATAAATCCCCAAGAGAAGATGACCCTGATCTGTAAAAGATTCCAGGATGTAGTACTTGCTGGACTAGTTTCTTCTTCCTAAAGCTGACAGCCGGTGGAGGAGATCTTGTTAGCCTTGAGGTGGATGTCAGGGGTTGCTTCCGGTTTTCCTCTGAAGGGCCAGATGGTGGTGACCTCTGAACTTTTTCACTCCTTGCGAATGGGTTTACATTATCCGCCACAGGAAGCAAGTGGGCTAATTCTGAGACATTGCGGTCGCTTGCTGACGACGACCCAGGGCCCGCTTTCTCACCCCTGACAGACGCCGGTACTGGGGATCCGACGCCCTTCACCGTAACGTTTTCCTCCTTCTGACTTTCCATTTTTGGTTTATTTTCATTGTACCTTCCCTTATCTGGTTTTTGGTCCGCCCCGGGTATTTGATTTCCCCGGTACCACTCATTTCTTGAGAGGCGTTCCCCTATCCGCCACCTGGGGAGGCGTCCGATATGGGACCAGCATCCCAAACGGAATTTATCAGATATAATAGATAATTTTGTGTTAGATAGTAATATAGATCTTAAGCAATAACATCAAACAGTTTAAGTAATAAATTCAACAGTTACAAAGTTAGATTAATAAATGTGGTAAAGTAAATATAGGTTCATTATTCTATAAATATAATGTAGTCAAACATTTTAAAATAATAATAACAATACACTAATTCTCACACACATACGTTTAATGATCAAACGCGTTTCAACGAAAAAGTCGACATCCTCAGAGAAGTTGAGCACAACACAGAGAGAACATAACAAAGAAATCACTAAACATAACGACCATTTTTCGAAACAAAAATTAGTACATAATTAATTGGAGTAGCCTATTGAGACTTTTAACGATGAAGAGATCGATTTACTTATACAGGTTTAAAGTTCAGCATTGTAAATAAAAATTGATCAACAATCGTTATTCGTAGACATTGAGACAGTTCCAAATATTTTTATACATTGAATTAAAAACTAAAGTAAGATTAGACATCAAAAACAAATAAATTAGGGGACAATAAATCATCAAACAAAATACAAACAACAAAAAAACATAAATTATCAAAAAAATATAAAAGTTTTAAAGGAAAAATATGTTTTTTTATTTAAAAGCTGATAAAAGTAACAATATAGTTATAATGGGGTAAAATGGACCACCAAGACACGGTAAATGAAATGCTCACTAACTGACCATACACACCCTGCAAAATAAATCTGCTAGCCAAATATTCAAAAGACACAAAGGAAACGTTAAAACACTGCAAGCAAATAATCGATAACGACATAAAGAGAAAATTAACAATTTTCAATTCAACGTTACCGCGATTATATTGCTTACCTAAAATTCATAAAGAAGGTAAGAATAACGGCCTATAGTTTCCGGAATAAATGCACCTACGTACTTAATATCGAAGCGGTTAGTTGCACAGCTACGAGAACTACCTCCGCCTCCTTCAATGGCAGTTAAAAATATATAACATTTTATAAACAGTGTTCAAGATACCAAATTAACAGACTGTGAATTTCTCGTATCTTTCGATGTTGTGTCACTATATCACAGTGTTTCAATAACTGAGCTATGAAAATGGTTAAATCTTGGTTAAAGTCAACATTAAGGAAATCCAAGAATATATACTTCATTTAAATGTATGCATGTCACAGAATAGTTTTCAATTTAATTAGGCCTATAAATTCTACACTCAAGATAACGGTACGGAGCGGCGATGGGAAATCCATTATCGAGATTTTTGGCGAATTTGTTTATGAGCGATTTCGAGGTTATTGCTAAAAATTCATTTAAATATTTCCTCTGAATTTGGATCAGAAATTTAGAAGATATTTTCGCGGTGTTTGACAAAAACGAAATCTTTGAAAATTGTTGTCAACAAATAAATACAATCTACGCTAAAGTGAAATTCACAAAAGAAATTGAACAAAAAAACAGAATAGCATTCCCAGATATACTAGTGTCAAAATAAAACAATAAGTTGGCTTTTAGTGTTTACAGAAAACCAACACACAAAGACAGGTTCATTACCTGTGACTCATCCCATGCACCTGCACACAAAAGAGCAGCCTTCAATTCAATGGTTCACCGCCTTGTCAACATACCTCTTTCTGAACAAAATTATCTAAACGAAAAACAATACATCTATGGAGCGGCAAAATTTAACGGATACCTGGAAACCAAAGTAGACGGCATTATAAAGAAAGACTCGTCGTAGTAGAGTCTGGGACGATATAGCGTAAAATGGAGTGGGGGAAGGTCATTGACCTAGGGCCACGCCCCCTTTTTTTGGGTGTTTTTTTTGGGTCTTTTTGGTTCCTAACCCAAGCCACGCCCCCTTTTTTTGGGGTCCTAACCTAAGCCAATTTTTGGGAATTTTGGATTTTTTTTTTGGGGGGTCCTAACCTAACATTTTGGGTTTTTTTTGGGGGGTCCTAACATTTTTTGGAATTTTTGGATTTTTGAAGATTTTTGATTTTTGGGGATTTTGGGAATTTTGGGGAATTTTGAAATTTTGGGGATTTTGGATTTTTAAAGATTTTGGGGAATTTTGAGCCGCCATCTTTTTTTTTTGGCAGCCATCTTGTTTTGTAATAATTAATATTTAATTTAATTTAATTTTTTGCTTTGAAAAAAGTTTGGGTGTCGCCGAGAGTCGAACCGGGTATCACCATGACCCGAGTCCGCAGCGCTAGCGTTTAAGCTAGGCCGACTCTGTTGAGAATCTACTGTTTTGAAGAAGTATATAAGTTTACCACCCGTCAGCAACCTTGCATCAGGTGCACGGTGTTATAGTGTCGTCGGGATATAGTATAAATTGTATTATAACAGCCCGAACATTACCGATCGTTCCCGAATCCGACCGAAGGTCACTTAGAGAAATTATTAGCTTTAAATTGTTATAGTACCCTTGTAATATAGTATAAAGTGCATTATATAAACCCGAACACTACCGAATGCCCCCGAGTAAACCCGAATCGGACTTAGTCAAAATTCTGACTTGCAAACCGTAATTAACCGAACGTAAGGCTCTGCCGCAACCCCCGAAATTCGTACTTAGGCTAAATAAAGCTTAGACTAACCATAGGCGTTGCCGCAACCCCTTGTAATATATTTCGAACCAAAACGACGGACTTGACCGAGCTTAGGCTTCGTTGTACCCCAAATTATTTTTATAAATTGTGTTATAACGTATGGAAAACTGAGCTACCCCGAACGTAAGGTTCTGCCCGAGTTCAACCGAAGGGCACTTAGCCGAAATAAAACTTTGGCTAAAATTAGGCTCTCCCGCAACCCACAAAATTCGTACTTAGGCGAAATAAAGCTTAGGCTAACCGTAGGCGCCCCCGCACCCCCTTGTAATATATTTCTACCGGTCTTACCAAGAACCAAAACGCCGGACTTGACCGAGCTTAGGCTTCGCTGTACCCCCGAATTATTTTTATAAATGTGTTTTAATGTATGGAAAACCGAGATAACCCGAACGTAAGGTTCTGTCCGAGTGCATCCGAAGGGCACTTAGCCGAAATAAAATTTTGGCTAAAATTAGGCTCTGCCGCATCCTTGCAAACCACACTTAGGCTAACCATAGGCGCTCCCGTACCCCGTGCGTATGATATACACTGTTTCTAACAGTCTTACCCGAACCAAAACGCCGGACTTGACCGAACTTAGGCTTCGCTGTACCCCAAATTATTTTTATAAAATGTGTTACATTGTACGGAAAACCAAGCTAACCCAAACGTAAGGCTCAGCCCGAGTCCAATCCGAACTTAGTAAAAATTAAAATTTTGGCTAACATTAGGCTCGGCCATACCCCATGCGTATGATATACGTAACTACATAACCGACCAAAATATAACGTAATGTTTCTAAAAAGTAAAACAAGTTGTACTCGGTCTAACTCAACCCCGGGGGTCACCCCTCCCCCAAATTTTGCAACAAAATTTCGAAAAAACGGAAATGTTAATGATTTTAACGGAGGCTTAAGTGCAAACGAATTCTAAAATATATTTCGTACACGTAGGCAACTATTCAGCACCGTCGTGATTAGAGCTATTTCCCCGTAACGGAATTTCTCCGCAATGGTTATTAATATAAAATTCACTCAACTTAACGTAAGGCTCTGCCGCATCCCATGCGTATGATATAACTGTTTCTACCGGTATTTTTCGAACATAAGGCTCTGCCGCAACTCTTACAAACCGTAACTAAACCGAAATAAAACTTTAGCTAACCAAGGCTCTACCGCACCCTTGTGTATAATATACGTAATTACATAACCAAACTTAATCGAATCCGGCTGTATTACTTAACGTTAAAACTTTCTCTAACTAAAATTTGTTTCAATATAAATTCTCCATATGTTTGTCGGTAGACACGATAGCTTAGTAACACAATCACGGTTTTAGCTTTAACATTAAAATTATCAATAATTTTTCTATGTTGTGTACCGTTTAATCGATTATTTATTAATAAAATGTCTCTGATTTATAACGCGATTCTTTTTACTCGATACTTTACCACTTCTACGACCTTAAGCTCTGCCGCACCCTTGATTTACATCAAAACTTTCGGTAATGTTTTATGTTCTAAATTATTTATTAGCACGATTATACTTAACGCTTTTCCCCCGAATTTTGTAGTCTAATACTTTTAACTCACTAACATTTCTGTACATTGTTATAAAATCGACACCCCAGCTATATGCTGACCAGACATTCCAAGAGTTAGCAAATGTAATCTAAATCTTTTACAAATTTGGTGGCCCAGACCTATCCGATCTTTTCCGAACTAAAAACTTAGACTTCGCTGTACTCGTGACTGTTTATACTGTACAAACCCCGCATAGATTGTACTTTGAGGTTATGTTACATCTTCAATTATTATTATAATTACTTGCCCGAACGTAAGGCTCTCCCGAGTCCAGCCGAACAACACTTAGCCGAACTAAAAATTTGGCTAACCTAACCTTAGGCTCTGCCACACCCTTGTGTATGATATACGTAATTACATAACCAAACTTAAGATGTAGACTTACACATTCCAAACGAATCAGCAAAAATTTATGTTAGCATGTGTAGAACGCCGAGTCGGCAGAATTGTATCCGTTGTACTGTCTAATGAATTCGCTGATTCTCTACCAGAACGCGCTACCATCGGACGGGTTAATATTTCTAAAACTCTCTACCAGAATGCGCTACCGTCAATACCTTGTAAGAAATAAATTACATTTAAATTCTGTTTTATTATTTCCCCATATTTACCATGGCTGCTATTAATTGCCAGTTGTCAATACAAAATGTTGTGCAATAGCCTCTAACACCATCGTACTAAAATCTCGTTACACATCGTTAACCCAGGAGTCAAGGCGGTCACTGACCCCTAGACATGTACAAAATCCTTGTCACTCTTTTCCAAACACTTTTTTTTTGTTCACACTGAAATGACAATTTGATAACAGTTACAGTAAGGAATGGTTGACTCATTAAAACAACTTTGTTACACAAATACAGTTTATTATTAATAATTCCCTCTCATTACAACACTAAAGTATTTACAGTAATAACGGCTATTAGAATACAATATACATTGGATATAAATAAAAATACAATGTTTTGGCCATTCGCCCTGCCAATAATTTCGGTGTTTACAGTCCGTATTGTTCTTTTAACTTAAGAAGAGAATCGTAATAATATTTAGCACTTTTTAAAGCACATTTACTGTCGTATTGAAAGTGCTGAGGTAATATACAATTAACCTCTGTACAGTGCGAGTATCTTTCCATCTCTGGTAATTCTTCCACGTGTGGCAGAAGCTTTCTCAAAAACTGAGCTTTTTCCAATCCTTTTGTGAAAATTATGGAAAACGGTTTGCAAAGCGTGCGTATCACGTCTTCGTCGTAAGGAACGTCACCTTCTTCCCAGCCGATATGATGATAGTTTTTTTGTAACCAAAGGGCTGTCCTCCGTGCGCCACTATTCAGTTGATCAAATGTATAAGGCGGTTTGAAAACAACGACACTGGAGAAATTCTCACCGACTATAGCAAACTCTTTGACTATAAACTTATAGTTGTTATCGTGGTAACCGTGAAACTCAACTACTGCCTGCATATTTTTTGAACAACTTCACCTCTTCGTACAATCTGTCCACTTCGGGGAGTGTGCTGGAAACGAGTTCGTCTGTGGTCAGGCACTTAATGATGTACTCGCGCAAATCCTCCTCGTAATAAAATAATTGTTTAATACGAAGGTTTATCAGAGGTACGGCGTCTTTAAACATCCCCCACTCTGACAAGTTCAAGTTTAAAAAATCCTGACCGTCATTGAATGTAACATAACGTTTTCCAAACACCGTTGTTACTCGAATATTCCCAACACTTAGAGTAAAACCGTGAGTAGCCTTTCCTTCAAGAGCAGAAGTTATGTCCAAAAGTAATATTTCGTTAAACACTTCGTCTGTAAAGAAA
>JAGFPH010005733.1:0-15995 GCA_018207615.1 Philaenus spumarius
CATAAACTTTCTGTTACAATCTCCGCAATAGATCCCATCGTTTTCCAACAAACACGGTGGGGAACGTTTGCAGGAGTAACAGGTGGAGGAACATCTGTGCTTGTAACGGTGATCGAAAGGAATGTGACACGCTTCACAGTAAAATTTGCAAGCAAAAGCGGCGGTCAAACTAGTAATTACGTTGAAATGACCTTTGTGAAAAATTAAATTTAGTCTGTAGCGAGGATTTTGCACCTCGCCTTCGAAATAAATATCACGGCCTTTATTCCCGTAACTGTACACCGTAATTTTGTGTAAAGGTAAATGATTTTGAAACTGATGCAACTCTCGTACCCCTGCACCTTCGTCTGTGAATTGAACTCTTGCATCGAGCATAAGTTGTCGGGCTCTAAGAGTCTGTCTGTTACATCTATTCTTTCGTATAAGCGCATAGTCCTTGTCTTTTTCCGCATGAGCTATTGCGACTACGAGTGAGCATGGTAAACACAAAGAGTCTGTATTTTTTATTACTACAATACCTTTTCTCGCACTACATTCTTCATCGAAATTATTATACAATCCGGGTCTAACTTTACCTCGGCCCATCGGTACTTTTACTTTTGTACATTCTACTTTAAATGTATCGCAAGAAGTACAAGCCGCGGAGTTACTCTGTATAATACCCCCGAAAATGTTCCACAGGATATCTGCAGACACTTCTGAAGCCCGTCTGAATGCTAAAAATCCCGGTTCCTTATTTTTAAAATTGAGGCTCCGCAAAGTAAACCCTAAATAGTCTTCGTCAGTCGTATCCTTTGTCATAATCTCTACAAGTTCGTTCAAACCCGGTCTAATCCAATGCATTTCTTCAACACCTTCGGGTGGTGAATTAAATTTGAAAACAACTTTGGTACCGTAGAGTCGGAACTTTACAACATAAGTTTCCAAACTAGATAAAATGTAAGCGGCTGACATTTTACTAACTATATCTATTACAAGAAAGAGAGAACAAATATAGATTAAAGAGAGATATGTTACCTCGTGTGCAGTACTGCGCAGAATGCATAACGTTTTTAACAATTAAGACACCACATAGTAAAACGAGTGCAAATCAAGGCCGATGCAGGGAACGCAAGTCAAATATGTTGAAAGAGACAGACACTTCTAACCGGTTGTTCTACGCGACTTTCGCACAAGTTGTAAGAGGGTCTTTGCCAGCGAAGTTGAATCACTGTCGGGCAGTATTGAACGTTTAAACTAGACTCGCTTATTGCATGTAATTTACATGCATATGAATAGGGATTGCAATCACATTGTGAGCGAGTGTTTCGCACTCGACTGCATCGGAGTCCGTTTTCCAGTGCGGCACGTAACCTCGAGATTAGTATAAAAGCAGGATACATCTACCTTTCATTATCAGTCGTTTATTATCGGTTGTCAGTGTGTTTCAGTGTTAATTTTCTTAGTGAGTATGGCTGCTGCTACTAATACTATTGATTTTTTTAATACGATCGAACCGAAAAATTTAGATTTTGTTCAATTACAAAAACTAAAAATTGGAAAAGCGTATTTAATTACAGACGCCGTACGTATGGCGACCAAGCATGGTCAAAGCATTCTATTGGATTTAGATCAGGACGAAAATTTGAAAAAAGTATTTTTACCGCAGCGGTACGAGATTTTGACAGATTCTCAAGTATTAGAATTAATACATAAAAAATTATTTGTCACCGAGCATGTAGGGAAAACCGTTAAACTGGAAATACATCCGTAAATCCGGTTATCGAGGAGAACCGTATATGTTTATTCTTATATATATATATATTTTATTACAATTCAAGTAAGTATAATTTTTCAGTAAACGCTATGAATGTATCTCATTCACCAAAAACATTGTTAGACCTATGTGCTATATCAGTATGTGAACAACTGTTAATGACTGATATTAATATAGATGATCTTCAATTACCTGTGTCTATTAAAAAACATTTAAGAAGAAATTTTAGAAACTATTCAGCAAAAGTGAGTTGCAATACTGTAGGATTTGATTATGATTGTATTGATTTTGAACATCTATTTTTCACTATCAGTTGTTTAGTTTCGGTACTGGTTTTAGTGTCAATAATCTTTTTTCAGTGTACGTTATGAATTCAGAAACATTATTTGAGCTATGTGCTCGATCAGTATGTGAACAAGTACTAATTACTAATAGTAATATAGAAGAACTTCATTTACCTGTTTCTATTAAAAAACATTTGAAAGCAAATTTTAAAAACTATTTGATGAAAGTGAAGTGTAATACTGAAGGATTTGATTATTTAAATATTGATTTTGAAAACATTACTTATTCAGATTTTTTTATGCTAATGAATCACCCGTTTGAAGTGCCTGCATTCGCATATGAGTACAACGATGTATTTACTCGACGCTTAACTTACAATGGTGTTGATTTGTGTAGGCACTGTTTTAGCTTATTTGTTGTGAATGATTCTGATTTCGATAGAAATAAACTAGAAATATCTACTCTTAGGGAAGTTGTAGATGGTGACATGTTACTATACACTATTTGGGATCCCGATTATTGGTGCGGTAAATGTGTAGTATCCCCTTTATTTTCAATACAGGAATTTGCCGAGTTCTTACGCTATCGTCCAACAGACACGATTACTAATTTTATTGGAAATAGTTACGATTTCTATTGTGATCGTGACTTGTGTATAAATTATTTAAAGACAAAAATTAGACAATAATTTTATTCTATCTCTCCAAATTACAGTAAAAAATGAGTAACGATTCTGAGACACCGGACTTTGAACAAAACGCACAAGATATTTCCCTTGTGGAATTCCCTCTATCCAGGCCTTCTTCAGCCGTATCTCCTTCTACGTCTTCTTCATCTGTTGAGACCTTTGCGAATCAAAACCTTACTTCAGCATCACCTTCTACACCTTTTGAGACCGCTGCGAATCAAAACCTTCCTTCAGCATCACTTTCTTCACCGCTTGAGACCGTTACGAATCAAAACCTTCCTTCAGCATCACGTTCTTCATGTGTTGAGACCACTGAGAGTTCTTCATGCGCATCTAGATCCGCTCAAAACGAATATATGTGTCGTTTGATGCATTACCTACAGTGCTACGGACATGCAAACTATGTAAGCATCTAAAACATTTTTTCTCTACCTTAAAGTTTAATTTATAATATTAGTAACAACCGTATTTACTTTTTTCAGCTCAGAAATGATTATGCACCTCTGGCTCATCACCGTGGTAACGCTCAACCTTGTCAACATATTCATGGGATGCCGAACCGAGCTACAACGCTAGAGGTTTTGGAAAATGCATCGGCCTCTCTCAGCACGATTGTACAAGATTTAAAGGTAGCAGCGTCGTTTTCATACTACAAAACATGTGGCACGTTTGCGCTCCATGTTTTTAGAATGATGAGACAAGATTTGATAGACCTGACGGAAGACGGTATCTTCTGCTTACAACTATATGGCCGTCCGCCTTCCACCACCACCGGTGTAAGTATTTTCTTAATAAATACTATTTTTGTTGTTTAAGAGTATATAAATACTAATGTTGTGTGTTTTTTACAGCAATCAGAGTTGAATAATCCTCAACAGACACAGAGACCTTGCACTGTCTGCTTGATTAACGCAGTGAATATGGCTTTACTTCCCTGTGGACACGTGTTCTGCTCGCAATGCGTTATCCAATTTAACAACAGATGCCCAATATGTAGAAGATGGATGGTGGACTACATCAGATTATATTTTTAAAACATATATTTCAATTGTAATAAAATATAAGAATAAACATATATATATTTGAATTGTAATAAAATATAAGAATAAACATATATATCTTAACAGTTTTTTATTTTAATACCCTGATTAAGACAAACTATCAAATATATAGGATATCATAGTCCAGATGGTACAACGACTATTATGGCTTTGTGTTCTGTTGTTATTTTTCAATTATAGTAAGTAAAACGACTATAAATACATAGTCAGAACACTACGAACATTCATTACGCATACAGAGCTCAAAGAATAAACAATGGAATCTATCAAACCTAAAGTAATTCGTTATTGCTGCGATCTCAAATGTTTTGTTTTGCCAAGAACTGGTGTCGACGGTATTGCGTGTAGAGTGTGTAATTATTTTAGCACTTGTCATTGCAAATGTAAGACCTCACAAAAACTATTCTGGAAAATCACGTTATACAGAACTCATTTCGAAGGATATACCTGCTGCGAAGACATATGCCATCGGTTTACCAAGGCTCAGTTGTTTAATTGTCCAAAATGTTCACCTTGTTATTGTTCTACAAATAAACTGTGTACTTGTGTGTTGAAAAAATGTAAAAATAGAAACTCGTGGTCAGAGAAAACCAAGTGGTAAAGTGTAAAAGATTTGTATTTTCTGTTTGAATAAATAGAATGTGTTGAAACAAAAGACGTGATTGTTGATTATAATACTCTACCTAAGCTAACCATCCAAATTATTACTTTATACCAAACATTTTTAAATCGTATAACTATATTTTTCCTGAGTATGAGATATCTGCGACTTTCAACATATTTGACTTGCGTTCCCTGCATAGTTCAGATGGCCAGTGTACATAGTCCAGATGGTGCAACGTGCATTACATCATCTTGGTAGGTTGCCATGTTGCATTCCGTTTCCTGTACAGTTAGACGGCTATATAAAGCAAGCGCGATTTCTACTCCGCAGTTCAGACTCGTCCTTCTCTCTGGAACTTTACGCTATGGATATAATCGAGGACTTTGTTGGAGACGAGCTGCCTCGTCTATTTGCCGTAAGTAGATTTTAAGATTTTTACTAGTATATAGAAATCAGTGCGTGTGTATGGTTTTATCGAAAAAATTTCTTCTTAAAGGAACTCAAATACGGAGTCGATGAGGAGGAGGAGGTGGACTCCGACAACCTCTTCTATTATGATTATTCCTCGGGGGAGGACGAAGATGATGAAGTCTTGGAATTGGTACTCCAAGAGTACATGGAGAGAAGAAGGAATTTTTGATTTTTAAAATGTTATATTAAAATTATGTTTTTTAAATGAATTGTTTTTATTTTGACTAAATCCTATAAATAATTTTTTGAGGTCAAGGTTAGGTGGGAATACGTTTACTGTGAAACACAGACAGTGTAGAGTTATGACAAATTAAGTGTATAAGTTAATTATTCGAGGGCAATGTAGAGTTATGACAAATTAAGTGTATAAATTAATTATTCCAGATATCGCATTCTGGTATAAGTTTTTCGTTGTATTTTTGACATCTATCACTAGGTTAAGAGAGAATAATTTAATTTAATTTAGAAATTAAAAAAATAAAGATGGCGGAAACAAAATGGCGGAAAAAGATGGCGGGCGGAAACAGTGGCCGGCGTCGGCGCCTCAAGGTCACCCTCAACGCCCATGTTACTCTCCTCAAGGTCAACACCTCACAAACGTTAACTCTCCTCAAGGTCAACATCTCACACACGTTACACTGCTCAAAGGTCAAAGGTCAAGGTCAAGGTCAAGGTTGTCCTAAAGGGGGGCCTCCTCTACTACTAGCATTATAAACTTTCTTAGTTGAATCAACATTACTAATACGGTTTACAACAATAAAGCCACACAAATGTACTAGAGAAGTTCACATTTAAAAAAATGTAATAAATAATCATTATTTGACAAAACATTCTATACTGTATCGTTATTTATCATAATACAAACAATAGTGTGTTTGTCCCATGTTAATCGGCCGACTTAAAGTGTTGTAACTGTTTTTTTTTTCAATACAAGAAATTACAAAATAAAATTTTTATTATTAATGATAAAGCGGTATTGATTATATTGCATTAATTAACGCAACATAATAATACTAATAAATAGTAATAACATATTATAATTACCATATGTGATAGTTAAAACTTTCTCTCTGCGTTTCGGAGCTTATTTAATTATTAAATAGCTCGTTTTGCAGGCTTGAGACTGCCAGAGGCCGCATTAAATGTTTTGTTCTGCAATATCTCTTTTTGCAACTGAGTAAAAAAGTTTACTATTTTTTACTACTTATATCATACCTTTATGAAAACAATAAAACAGTTTTTGAAAATTTATTTAGCAATCAACATTCGCATATGACAGTACTTCAAAATGAAACCAAATTTTAAAATTTATTCCACGAATTATCAGACAAAATTACTTATTTTGTATCATTGATCTTATGGGAATCAGATTCAATATGTCGGACAGGGAAGTCGGCCGATTAACATGGTTCAAAGACACAATTTTTTGTATTATGGTAAATAACGATAGAGTATCGAGTTTTTTTTGGCTCAATTAATGATTATTTATTACATAATAGGGCAGATCAAGGCGTGCTCCGCACGCCAACCCCCAATGGGGCCTTCTAAAAACATATGTTATGTTTTATTTATAATAAAGGTGTAGGATTAATAATAACCTCAAAACTAAGATGGTAAATAATGATAAATATTCAAATCAAATTATTTCTTATATTTGATAACAGCAGTTATAATACTTATTAAAAGAACCAGCTAGGCTCAGGTCTACACTTTAAAACCCTAACCTAAAAGCTAGAAATACAAAAATAATTGCTTCAAATTTTTAAATCAGCTGTTAATTGGAGCAAACAGCTATACTATCTGTTTTTTTTATTTAATTGGTTGCTACGGTAATAAATGTAAATACATGTGTTGGTTTATTATTCTAGGCCTAACCTAACAATTTTCAACCTAACCTAACTAAATTTACAAATATTGAAATAAAAAAAGGTTTTTATCGAAATGAATTATAGCCTATGTTACTCAGGGATAGTGTAGATTTTTATTAGTAAAACTATTTTTTCAATCGGTTCAGTAATGCCAGAGATTACCCCCTACATAAAAACAACATTTTAAACATTTTAAAAAGAAGATTTAAACATGAACTTCTCTAGTACTTTTTTGTGGCTTTATTGTTGTAAACCATATTAGTAATGTTAATTTAACTAAGAAAGTTTATAATGCTAGTACAGCTCAAAGTTGGTCAAATGTAATCAAATTTTGTATCAAAATTATCTGGAAAATATCATGAAACGAAATATGATATCGTTTTTTCATTTTGACTTAAGACATACTGAATTGCAATTTTATACTAGAGTGTCCTACAGGTTCACTCAGGCGGCAAATATAAGGGTCAGTTTTATGACGGTTGAGACCGACCCTAATTACCCACCCTCCTTGCCTCAACTTAAGTTGAGATGGGCTATAGTGATGTATTCGGTAAAACCCCAAGAGCCTTGACAGTCTCACAACGTCGGGTACGTATGATCTGAATTTCATATTCAGTCCGCGAGAAGGCCTCTTTCCAGTCAGCGAGAAGGCCTCTTTCCAGTCCACGAGAAGGCCTCTTTCCAGTCAGCGAGAAGGCCTCTTTCCAGTCAGCGAGAAGGGCTCTTTCCAGTCCGCGAGAAGGCCTCTTTCCAATCAGCGAGAAGGCCTCTTTCCAATCAGTGAGAAAGCCTCTTTCCAGTCCGCAAGAAGGCCTCTTTCCTAAGTTCTAAGGTATATGCAAACATTTTTAACTTTAAAATATAAGATCATGATATTTCTTTTAATTTTTACCCTTAGAAAAAGAAATGTTGGACTTTTTAAAAGTTAAAGTTGAAAATGAACCAAAACATTATTTCTTCGGGTGAGTAAGAATAATTCGACCAAGCATATGAACCGCTGACGTGAGGTAGGTGAGAAAATTTCCAAAATTAATTTGATATGTTTTAGGATTTCGACCTACTGTTTGGAAAATTGGTCTACTCATAAATTCGCTGAATAGCTGCCTACGTGTACGAAATATATAAGTCAAATTTGTTTGCTCCTTCGCCGACAACCCCGAATCACACCCTGCTTCGTTCCTATCAGAGTGGTCGTTTTCAGAGTTGAAAACTCGTTATCAGAGTGCTTCATCACGGTGGTCGGCGTCGGGTTAGAAGGTGTCTCACGATAAAATCCCCGTGCTTGAACCGAGAACGTTTATGGTATTTTACGTTTTGCTCTATTTACGGGCTGTAAGGTCGTCTAAAAAGCTTAATGTAAATATAACCTACTATATTTATTACTAGTAAGCCCCCGTGTAAAATCACAGGCTGATTAATTAGATACACATCAGAAATACACAATTTAAAAACAAACTATTTACAAACACATTAAGGCGTAGTTATCTAGGAATACCTAAACATAACCCCAAACTATAATCTACATTGGGTTTGTTTAAGTATTACAGATGATGGGTGAAATCAGCTGTTAAACGAATAGGTAAGCCTCTTCTTTAAATTTGTATAAACAAATATATTGATGATGAAAAGTTGTATTTATATATAGTTTACAACCTCAAAGCAAATATTATAACGTATATTATAGTATTCATTAGTTGTATAACTCATATTTTAAAAAAATCAACTTCTCAAGAAATTATAATGATTGAAGTTGTAAACATAACCCCAAACTATAATCTACACTGGGTTTACATGGGTGAAATCAGCTGTTATATTATATGTTACTCACGTACGTAAGTAACACCTATCGTATTTACCTATCGTACACTCGCTTTTATAGGAGTTGATAGGGTTTTAACACACCTTGTAAATATATATATTTATTGTTTTACATAAAATTCTAAAAACTTTTATTATACTAAGAACAATCTCAAAAAAGTTTACTTCCAGTCGACAAAAGTTCTTCCGGTTGTTGTACTGTGTTGGCTAATGAACTCGTCCGAGCTATTTAGAAAACCAACGTGTGCAACGAATTTATAAAAAGTCGGACTTAAAATACGGCTGTTATAGTGCGAACAAATAAACATTTTAATGCACCAAAAACGTGTTCTGGGTACCATGATCGGTGCTCATTGGTTCCTCCTGACCTAAATGATTCACCATAGAATCACTTCAATAGCTCATTAGCCTATGGAAGTTCACTAATAAATAAAACATACACACTTAGAGCCAAGTTTATTATGATTTTTTTAAGTGAGAAAATAATAACGTTAATAAACACATTAACCCTCACTAATGTTTTAGATTGTTAGACTTCGGAGCATAATATATACGTCATGTATCTAACCACCCATACAGTACCCCGTGGGTAGTCCAAATTTTAATATTACTAATTATTTCTTATACTCCACACATCCCATTTCTACATTTGGAACTTATAACCCACCTAAGAAAATTCTTTTTAAATACCTTCTGGTGTTCTGTTTTTGCGTTAATATACCACAATTCAGTACCACATTTTTTGCTTGATTATCTTATAAAAGTGAATTTTTTTGTGTGTGCCTATGTGTATTCTTACCTAAAGGTAAGATAAACAGTTCTTTCTTAGAAAGATTAATTCTTCTCCTTATCTCTTTATATTTATTTCCCCCTTCAGATTTCATCGTTGCAGGTAAAACACCAGACGGTCTGTATGCGGTCATCTTATATACAGAGTGTTCGGAAAGTCTGGAAATGGTTTAATATTTCGTATATAAGGAAAATTTGAAGGTGGATGTGATTGAGGTAAAAATAATATTTTATTGAGATTTAAAAACATTTATCCGCCATTTTAAATGTAACTTTGTTGTTTTAAATAGGAATGTGGTCATGTGATACATCATTTCGATGTAGAATTTCGAGAGAAAACTAACGATGAAAATTGCACATCCATATCTTTAACCGATTAAAAATGGCGGCCAAAAAGCAACGACATTATGTTTTTCGATTTTCCCCATTTCGCTGTACTATTATTTTTTTTAATATTTATTATTATTTTTTTTCGGATTCAGAATTAAATAAGCTTTCAAACGATATGCTACACAACGATATTTGGTTGAACCTCTCAAAATCAATTTTGAATAAATCAAAATGGCTGTAACTCAAAAATTTCAAATACTCCCAAATATCGTTGTGTGACATATTGTTTGGAAGCTTATTTAATTCTAAATACAAAAAGAATAATAATTAATATTTAAAAAAAAATAGTACAGCAAAATGGGGCAAAAGTGGAAAATACGACTTCGTTCTTTTTTGGCCGCCATTTTTAATCGGTTAAATACATGGATGTGCAAATTTCACTGTTGGTTTTCTCTCGAAATTCTACATCGAAATGATGTATCACATGACCACCTTCCCATTAAAAAAACAAAGTTACATTCAAAATGGCGGATCCAAGATGGCGGACATTTTTTTGGAAATCTAAATAAAATAGTATTTTTACATAGAGTAGGTTCCTCAATCACATCTACCTTCAAATTTTCCTTACATACGAAATATTAAACCGTTTCCAGACTTTCCGTACAAACGGTATACTCATGTTTACATGGATCTTGTTTGGTAATTTTCCTTATTGTATATTCTAGAGTAAAGTTACAACCACAGGGTGAGTTCAAATGGTTAGATACAATTTGTGTACATACCTACTTGCACATACTTGAGGTTAGAGATTTGAATTGTGTTTTATTCAATTGTATTGTGGAAAACACACTCTTTATTAGGACAAACGTAATATAGAAAAATATTTGTAGTTTCAAATATGTCTGTGTAGTGTACGATAATATCTCGGGATGAGAAATGAGAAAGTAAGCTCCTCGTGGTTGGAAGAGAAAGCTTTATGTGAAACTACTTGGCTTATGGAAAGAAGCTCAAAGATTCAACTAATTTGTACTTATTTCCTGTGTCTTTATATTACTCTTCAAGACATTAATAGAGAAACTATTTGCTCTATAGCCTATGTAAAGATTGTTCATAGCTTTTCAATAATTTGTTGCTATCGGCACGGTCGCTAAGAGACTTACCTTTAATTAAATCTACCAATGAGTTATTCAAAGCAATTATCATCAGTCTAACGGTCTTAAATCTGAATCTTTCAATGAGTAACCTTAAGTCAAACAATATCTCATTTCATGTTCCTAGTTTAACTATAACGAATAAAGTGAATTTTTGTAACGAATGTTTTGTGTAAAACCTCTTTGTGCGACCTAGTTACCTCGTGTTTAACAATAACGTGAAACAGAGTGTCAACATCTTCGAGTGCTGACTCTTACTTCACTCACAAGGAACCACTTTATCATGCAATTAGCGTTGTAATAATTAGTTACACTTCTTCTTACTCTAGGAACATGAATTAAATTAATAAGCAAGTTTCAATTTCTCCTAAGGACCAGTTGGTTAAGTTAACTATTTCAAGGAATCGGAACTACCAGAATGCCTAGACTACTCAACATCTTATATAAAAGTTATTTTGGTGACACTTAAAATCTATTTTTTTCAAATTACGTGCATTAACCATCCTATATGCAACTACAATAGTCTCAATATGTCTAAGTTATGAATAATTGTCACATTTCCAAGCAAACCATAGATTAAACAGAAATAATATCAAGATATTTTATTTTTCAATGGATTTTTCTGTTATTCTCACAAAAGGAAAGATAGAAAACCTCCACATATATAATTTAATTTAAATTGAGTAAAATTTACAGAAAACTGTTTTATTTTGTTAAATAAATTTGACTATTTAAAATACATAACTGGTCCATTGGCAGGTTTTGAAGTAGCCCTAAGTCTCACTGGTTTGGTTTAACTAATGTCATAAACTTAATCATTCTACATCATTTACCATACTTGCTTTGAGATTATAACTAATCCTATACCCTTACTAAAAGGAAATGTGAACGGGTGTATGTTAAAGGAAGTGTAGGAGTTGGCGTGTGAAGCACCCAGGTGTGTCTCCATTCTAGTTCAAATTTAAAAGCATGTATTATTTGTTTTGTCATTCCACCCACAGGATGAAGAAACGGTGAAGTGGGAACTCAAATAGAGACATTCCTAGATGTAGGAGATGGTATGTTTATGTTTGCATTAGGAGACAAAAATAGTATTCGGAAGATTCTTTATTCTATTGTAGTAAGTTTATTAGGAATACATTTTTATAATACAGAAATTGATTGTATTACTAAGATTGAAACATATTCCAGTTGATGACTAATCATTTGCATCAATCAGGTTTGGTACGAAATAAAATTCCATCGCAATAACACAAACGGACTTTAGAACAAGAATGATTTAAATCAAATACATTTAAAGACAAAGGCAAGGATTTATTCTCTGACACAAAGTAAAGTTAGAGACAAACGCTTCTTGAATGTTTTAATTGTTGCGCAAGCCTGGTGAAGTGAATATTTACACTGAGTGATGTATTCTTCTCTTAAAGTCAAATAACTTTTGAATTATCTGTGGTAGTAAAACAATGTTACTCTCAAAAGAAATACAATCATGATGTGTTTGTGTTTGCCTCACTGGACTAGATATATTTAATCCTTTAACATATATTTATGTTGAATACTGCTCGTAGACTTATTTTCGTCTCTTTTTATTCGACGTAGACGCACGCTTCGCCTTTTTACTCAGGCATTGTCGAATCGGTAATAATTCACATGAAATGATTGCATTTAAGTAGTACTGACGCAAGAACAGCCCTATGTGCGCGTGCGCGACGAGGTTCTATAGGCCTACACAAATATTTACAACAAATTTGTTTGAGTTTTGTGTTTTTAAATGTGATGTGTTGTAAAGTGTTTTGTGATTTATTGACTCATTACATTAAATAAAAGCAGAAAACAGGACTGCGTACAGTATTAAAAAATATATATATTAAGAATACAATCGTTATAAAAATAATAATTATATTATGTTTTTTATAATAAAATCTAATAATAATTACAGAGTTTTTGAAGTAATTGAAAAGAGATCAATGTAACAATTATTTGGTATTTAATATTTATGCAACGAATGAAAAATTTACAATATATAAGGTTTTGTATGTAATTTGTATTTATTTATTGCAAAACAGTTTTTTAAGAGTGCTTTTAAAAAATTTAATCTGCTCCCTTATTTTATACGTTGTTTTGGCTATACTATGTGCAGGGTTGGCTTTGTGGCAATGCTATTAATGTTTTAAGGCGATATTTACCAAAGTATTTCACATACTGAATCTAAAAGTTGTTATAACGCTGCATGACATGATTCCCACAACTTGACACATCGTAGATGTTAATTTATACGTAGGTCATATATAAACTTGACTTAATGAGTAAGGAAGGTACACTAATGGAATTAGAGTTAAAACAAGTTTGTTAGATTGTACTGATGACGTCATGGGTCGGTGTTTCTTTTTTTCCCAACTATTATAATAAACCATATCGAAAAGAAGAACGTTTTTTTAGAAAATAGTAATTCAAAAAATATTTGTGCTCAAAGGAGTTAAGCATTGAGTGAAATCAGAGTACACACATATAATTTCGATACAACACAAACCGAAATTTACTTCAATAAAAAAAGTAATAATTTTTTTAAATTTTACATACCAAAGGGTATTTGATGTATGGTTTTTATTCCTCTATTTATTATTAATAATGACTACTTCTGTTGGTTTGTTGACAGAAATCGATAGATAGTTGCTTGGCAAAGTAATGACATCTTTTTTACACAATAAAGTATTTAGTAAATTATATATTGAAAATTCAGAGCTATAATTAGTAGTATTTAATTATTTAATACAAATAACATTTCTATGATATTTTAAATCAGAAGAAAGAATAATATATATATTTGAAAAATGCAGTGTCTATTAGGTTTATATTCAGTGTTAATTTTAATGATTATGCCATATTTTAAGATGTTACAGTATAAAATGACAAAATTTATCTTATAAAATGTTTTTATAATCTTCTATTTGTTAATAAATTTGTTTTATTGCATTGATATACATAAAACTAAAACAAAAATCAAAACAAAAGTATTGTCACTTGGTTGTAATTAAAGATAATTTAAAACGTTATTTCATAATATTATTCGGGGAATAAAATGTCACACGAAAATTTAACGAAGACAAATTATTTCAGATAAGCTGAATTCCGAATAAGCTGCAACTGTGGCGGAGCTCCATGGATATGGAACAGCTGATTGCCTAGGTCTGAGTTCACCGAGTGATTTTGCATTTTCAGTTATTCGAACGCGATCAATGGACTGTTTTAAAATAAAATTCTAGATTAATTAATCAACAACAGTATAAAGAGTAACTTTAAAAAAAGCTAAGTTTATTGTAAAATTTCTCTTTTTCAATGTTTTTGTTTCTTTTTATACGAGGAAGAATGTATGTATGAGAATACATTAGTATATGACAATGTATGTTTAGTAAAACGTTTTATATGTGGTACACTCTATCAATAGACTGATATAAAATAAAAGTAAAATTTGTATTTGAAAATCCTAGACGAGTGCTAAGGTAACATTCAAATTTGACAATGATTAATATAAATCAGCTTTTGTATTGTATAATTCAAATATAAATATAAATCAATTTTGAACTAACTCAGTGGGGTTCCTAACTGTTTTACTTTTACCCTAATATAAAATTGTTCTTGAATTGGCTAGTTATCTTAAAAAAAAACTTTTTAAATTACAATTCTACAATAAGCATATTTGGTGTGTTATTGGTGGCAGGCCTAAGTCCGTGTATCATCAAATCAATACGTCAGTTTCAAAACTAAATCAAAATGTATTTTAATAAGCGTTCACGCTAAAAATAAGAATTCTGAAAGTTTGCATTAACTTAAGACAAAAGTCCAAAATAAATTGTAATAAACTGCAAAGCACATACACGAAATGTTATTTTGGTTATAATATTCATGAAAAGTTTAATTTATTCCTGATATTTAACTAAAATATAATAACTTTATTTTAGGAATAGATTCAAACTTTTCTTTTTTTTTTTGCAAACCCGTTTTTCGGCACTGAACAGGAAATAATAAAACAGATCATTTTTAGTGAGTATGCATTTAGATTTGCGATTTAATTTTTCGGTTTTGTTAAAAATTTTAATTTTAAACAGGTCTTTTGAATTTTAAATAATTTGTCAACTACATAAATAATAAAAGTGTTAAGAATTGTTTTATATTTAGATTGTGCTATCTTCATTCCTTTTACAAAAACCATTATTCATTATGTATAGTTACCTAATTCACAGGTATATCAATTTCTGAACTCTCTGTACAAATACCATTGACATTAGATGTAATACCCAATCCAATCTCAATACTCACCATAGCATAGATCCATTGTGTGCACTGCATGATGACGTAGTAATCCTATCATTGATCCTGTAATTATTGGTGTCAAGGAGATAGGATCTAGTTTAAATAAGTATAGGATTACAAAAACTTGCGATTCTAATAAATGAGTTTCCTGTTACTTCACATTATAAAATATGTGAAACTTATTGTCTTCTATTGTAAATGTATAGATGCGTTTTTTCAAAATTTGCTTTAATAAAAGATTTTTTTAAATCTCCCTCATGACGAAAATTTAAGATAGAACCGATTTTATTGGATGGTTGATGACCGAAAAGTGAGTCGATACTAGTTTTGCTTTTTAATATTTGTTTTCTAATTATTGATACAAACAATAAACTACTTTTCAAACGATTTTTTGAAGGGCATATATCTATTTTTAATAAAGTAATAGTTCTATATTACTAGATTGCGTAAAAGTTGTCCAATATTTTTAACTGTCAAGCCAGGATGAGTATTTTATTTGAACAAAAATAGAATAGATCATTTATTAGAGTATTAGCGGCCGCTACGTATTAATACGTGTGAAAGGTGATCTATGTTTTCGGCTTAAGTCGCATGCGTCACAAGACACACGCTACGTGCGGAATTGTAATTGCCGTCTACTGTTGACAACAAAGAAAGTCGAATAATTTGATTAATATACGTAGTGACTCTCTTAGAATGTGTATAATAACATAAAATGTTTATGAAAGAAAATACTTCCTTCACGTCGTCATTTTTCCTGACTTCAATTAACAAGTAACCCCAATTGGACGTAATCGCGTAACAAACAGACAGACGGACATTATTGAAACAGACGCTAACGGTTTAAAAATAGATTACTCTTA
>JAGFPH010005733.1:31965-42743 GCA_018207615.1 Philaenus spumarius
TTTATATATACAATTAATTGCTTCCAAATAAAATATTATAATACATTATTTTCACTAAGAAAGTGTTAGCATAAAATTAACATATAAAACGAATGATTTTTATCACAAGTTTAAGTACAAGTTAAATCTTTAACTGTGTAAGTAATTATTATTTACATAGTTCGATAACCTAAAATAAAGTTCTAGAAAATAATTTACAAAATATAATTTTTGAGAGTAGTCAATGAATGCCAAAGCCAATTTTTATATCCGTACAGAAATTCATGGTATTTAAGGTCTTCAATTTGTAAATTATAGTTACCTATATTACATTTGTCCGTCTTGTGACTTCTTTTGTTTCTTGATTATGACGCGTTTCGTGGCCTTGGTCCCATCAACAGAAGGAAATTTGTTCACTCCGTTGGAGGTCGTTACACATTACAAAAGCACAAACACATATAAATGACACTACACACCACGCACAAGTACAAAACATTTATGGTCCTCATTCGCGAGAGTTAAATTTGACATCGCTTCGTTGTCTACCGCGCGTGACACTGCCATACACATCGGAGTGCAAAGAGGACATTGGATGCTAAGGGGGGGGGGGGGGGGGGGTAGAAGAAGTTTTATCTGTCTTCGGACTTCGCATGAACTCTATCTCTGTGTCATATAAGTAATTTGATTTAATTCTTCAATTTGATGTATCACAAGCCATATGGGTTCATGAAAAATGTTTTAGATGGAAGGGATTTTGTAAATAGGTTTTCTAAGATTTCCCAAACTGTTCTGAGATCAGTTTTTGTACAACTCTTTCCTTTTTTAAACAATATGTGTGGCAAGTTTTCAAAAAATCTCTCTGTATAAAAAGTATTTGAAGTGTAATAGATGTTCTTAAACTGTTTTAGAATGATTGCCACTCTAATTTTAAGCATTTATTTATTTAAAATTTTAATATTTTGTGTCTTTCAATTATTAATAAAGTCTATAAATCTATTTATAAATCTATAAATCTGTTTTAGATCTATAGAAAGTAAAAGGGTATTTTTTAAATCTTTTAAAGATTTTATTGAGCAAATTTAAATTTCTAACAATAGAGTATAATACATAAACCTGTGACGCTACCCCCCACATTCAATTGATACCTATTTTTATGAATGATTTTCCCGTTTTAAATATTTGTTTAATAAATCGGGAATTGAGTAAAACCGGGAGTAAAGTAATGACTTAAATTTGTTTCACATGTGAGGAAGGAAAAACGAGATATCAAAGTTCACTAATTAAATTAGTAATATTTGAGGACGGATGTTTCAAAACGTATAAAATATAAAACGCAGGTTTCTGATAGAGAATGTCTTTATGATGTTAGAAAGTCATATATATATAACAACTTTTCAGGAAATGTTAAAGAACCAAGTCTTACCGATTAACGAATACTTATCTAATAATAAAATAATTGGTATTCTTTCTATAAATTTTGGTTAATTGTATGAAGCAACAATGTATTGTATAAAATGATTGACTATCTTATTTTTAAGTTCACTATAAATGTAACAATATATCATGCTTTCTATTGTTTAATTTTAATGTATTATTTGGAAATCAATATCTCTGGATTTACTTTGTAGAATAAATAATACGAAATCTTTAAAACACAATAAAGTCATTACATTGATTTCAGCCAAATCAACTAATTAGTTCTCCAAACAGGTGGGTTAATAAGTGATGCAGAACATCAGCTGACTCTTTACACCTTAAGTTAAGATATAATTATTCCAATTTAATCTCCCGACATTAATTAATCCATAGCCTAATTAATACCCATCTTAACTATGTTCATAAAAAAATAAAACACTCTTATTTAAAATATTTGTTGCAGTGAATTTCTGTTGACACATGTTTGTTAATTTATTTTAAAGTGGCCTTGCCTTAGATCTTAGAATTCCTATCTTTGAAGATTAATCCCCCAAGTTTGAATTTTGGTGAAGATCATGTTTGATAGGAATTAAAAAGTTAAGCTTCAGTTATTTTTATACCAAAAAAGTTATATTTGTAACATAATCAATAGATTATTAGTTTCGTTTAAGTCTACCATATCCTATTGGTTGCATTAAAAGAAGTCAAATTTATAAAATTGTAAATAAATACATGGTAGTCAATCAGCAAACAAATATACATCGCCAGTTAATAAAAAACCCATCTCATCACAGTTCATAACACATTAATACAAATGTATATCATATATTGTGAAATTGATATAATTTATGAATTATTATGATAAATGTGGATAGTAAAACGTGGTCACAGTTTGTAACTCTAATAAGTTGAGAGAAAAAGGAGAAAAAGAAATTTGTCAAACGGGGTAATAGTAAAAGAGTTCATTTGGATTATTAGAGAAAAGTGCTACTTTTATACAAATCTATTCATAAAGGTAAGCATATATTTATAACCAAGAAAGAATATTAAATGTTAAATTTTTTTTTTTAAGTAAAGGAGCAAACAAAACTAATCATCTAAGTACCTAGTATAATGAGTTAAAATTGTCCCTTCCTGCTTGGCATACAGGAGCAGATATAATTTGTAATTCCTATTTACCTCATAGTTCTTTTTAGGTAAGCTTTAAATAATTGCATTCACTCGTTGTGCTGAGGGTGCAATTATTAAACAAAACGTTTCTGGCAAACAATTTTGGTAATCTTTAGAAGATTTACAAAACTATTGAACTGCCTTTATATGATACCAACCAAGTAAGTAATTAAGGGTCTTCTATACCTTGCGTATAACAGCGTAAACACGCACTTCGTATTACCGTGTTTCGGACGCCGTATTGTTTGTTTTGTGACCTCATTTTGGTCACCGTCTGCACTAAGGACCGTCTGTATCAAAAATTGTTTAAGAAAAGGACTAGATACCATTTATAAGGTTTACAATAAGTTTGAACGAATTTAACACTATGCCTACTAAGGCAATTATAATTTGGTTTGTGTTGTATCAACTTCTATTTTTAAACCTGGAGTTTAGGGTTGCATTGATTAAATATTTCAGTCAAAAGATTTTAGTAACAATTTTGAAAGGACCGATACTACTAAGGGGATTAAGATTTCTTCTGCGTCGTCACTCCTTTTAGTAAGGGCCGATCTTATACAAAATTGTTTCATACAAAAGTTTATAGTTTGAATACATACTAAAATGTAAACGGATTTGTTACTAAAAAGAAAGTTATAACTGTACTTCGTTTGTCTATTAATTTACTTTTTATCTATTGAATAAATAGGTAATATTATTTAAAAAATTCCAAACATTTTAGTACTACACATAGGTACTAATCTGAAACTCTAAACAGATTCAATATTTTTCATATTAAGGAAGTCATAGTGAATTTTTAGTGGTTCAAAAATCTTCATTTCTACCACTTTGGTTTGTTTTGCACAAAAATTAACTTGTTTGAACTTTTATGGATCAGTGTGGAAGTAATTTGTGTAATTAATGCATTAATTTTACCATAAAAAGGTGATATTCGAAATCTGACTCAAACAACACAAAATATGAATCAATATTTGTTAATAAAATCTCAATTGGATAAAAATTATTATTACGAATATAACTTTAAATACACTGTAATTTATCATCATACAAAAGCTGTATATCAATCACAAATCCATTCACGTCGTGCATAATTATTTCAATAATTTTAAAGATAATAAAATATTTAAATTGTTCTAAGTTTATTTAAGTACTATTTATTTTTTGTTATTTTAATGAGTAGACAAATTCACAAGATTTACGACTATATAACAATATAACCCAGATGAAAAAGAGTTTTCGAATTAAAAATAGTTTGTATATGATAAATTTCACCAAATTATTATCTAAACATGCTCTAATTTTATAACATCCAATAATAGTTTTGTTTTAGTTTCAATCAATACATCCGTTGTACCATTTTAGATACAAAGAATTTCTTCTTATAGTAAGAATGTAGAATAATACAATTTTGTAAGTTTTAAACACCTATACATCTCGATTGTCAATTCCAGAAGTAGAAAGCAAATGATGTGGAAGTAAAGACACCCTAACGCGAAATATTGAATTTGTCGAAGTTACGAAATAAATTACTTGAAACACTCATACTAAAGATAAAGAGTTAACAATTTGTTGTAATATATTAAAATTATTACCATAAAAGGATATTGTAAGAAAATTCAGAAACTTTTTCTATTTATTATTTAGTATTTGTTGTAATTTTAAAAGTTAGATGCTTTTTGTTTATAAAGATTTATTTCAACGCAATTTTGTTTAAGATGAAACTTACATGTTAAATTGTTTGCCTATTGACTTGGGCTATTGAATTTTTAGTGATTTAAAAAAAATATTTCTTTGCCAACTTAAAGGATGTATAAACCTAGTTTATATATACTATAGCCTACATAATTGTCATAAATAAGATTGTTAGAAGATTGTTTGCTATGCATCACAAACTAGAATATGAAAGCATATATTTAGTTTATAATACGTTTCATTTAAAAAAAAAATCTGATTTTCTTTGAATGTTTGAACAGGGTTGAATCTTAATTAACACATAAACAGGTAGCGGCCTTTGCTACAAAATTAAGTCAATACAATCTAACACTAGTTAGTTCATGAGACATTTTTAAGTTTCGCCTATTACTTAGTCAGTGCGACTTTCTAATAGAAATAAATACAAGCTTAGAATTGACCCCCTCTATAAAATAATAATTTCCTTTCCTCAAAAGTTTCTTCAGGTATATGTAAACAATATCGACAAAAGTTTATTCATTAAAAGTTAAACTAGGTTACATACTTTAGGTACCGTCAACAGTTCTCTATAATTTATTCAGCGACGACCGGTTTCGGAAGACTACACTATACTTTCATTGTTAAGTCACGAGAAACACGAAACACAAATAACAAAAAGCACACCTAACATTAAATAAAACAATACATGTCTAACATTAATAAATACATAACATGCGACACACTTCGAGCATGCTGGCCAACCCACATGAACGGAACTAACCTCCTCGTGATTGATACCCCACCCCCACTTGTTTGTTGCTTATCTTACTACCCGGGCTCTGTGTACTTGTACGGTTAGTTCCGTACAACCGGCTGGCCAGCATGCTCAAAGTGTGTCGTTGAAGTTTTACCTAGTTTAATTCTATTACAATTCAGGAGGCTAACAATCATGTATAAATCATTAAGTGTGATTTTTAAGGTCACCTTCTAAATGATATTTTTAAATGTCATGTCTTTCAACCTGTGGTATCGTCATGTAAAACTTAAATATTTTTTAGAATAAATGTGGTAATAATATATCTGGTGTGAATATAATGTCTTTAAAAACATAATGGAAAGATATTGTAAGAACAGCTTCAAACGTATGCGTGCAATTCGGCATATGTTCAACGGAACACAATATTTATTTTTTAATTTTATTGGTCATATTTAAATCAGAATTTTAAAGTAGCAAAGTGTGAATGTTGTACTATATTGTGTAGTACCAATTTATTCAAAATATATTTGCCCAATCCCTTTAAAATAGCTATTTATTTTTCTTAGGTTGTGAAAGTTTAGGCTTTCAGAGTTCAATTAGTTAATTAAAATTTGGTGCAAGAAATGGCCAATTTAAAAATTCTTGTGTAATGCAAATTTTTAATTTCTATAAAACTTATTTCTAAAGTTTCAGCACGATGTTTTAATTTATTTGAAATGGTTAAAATTTGTATAGATTTTATTTATTTATAAAAATGTGTAGGATAAAAAATAAAGATATGGTGTTCTATGATTTAAATTTTATTTGGTATGGTGAAATGTAAAAAATGGCAATTTTGATGTTGCGGTTCAAAATGTAAATATTGTTTAAAGTGCCAATTCGAAAGATATTTATATATAAGCCAATTCCAACTTAATCCAAAGGACTGTAAACTTGAATAAGTGTTAATTAGCCTAATTAACATATTTTCTTTATTTTATATTAAAATTTAGATTGTATGGATTAACCTCAGAAATTTCACAAACTAAAGTTTTGATGAAATGTTTATCTTTTTAATCGTCTTTAAAATAGCGTATTGACATATCCCACTTTACCTCAGTACATGGAGCTGTTAAAACACGAACAGCTGATTGTACTGGAGCTAAAGCATGAACGTGAATGTATTAAGGACCGCTGTCTGTTTATAGGTTGGATGTAAACTGAATGTTATAAACAAAAGTAAACTGCTGACTCAAACTTTATACGATGTCTTTATCATAATGAAACAGAAATATGTTCCTAGTTGAGACGTATAAAATAAGGAAAAGAGATAAAAAAGGGCATTAATATAATAGTGGAGACGAATATTAAATTTTATAGGTGCTATAGGACTGTCAACAGACGGTTATTATTTAAGAGATAAATTAATTTTCAAATGACTGTTCATGCAAGTTCAGTGAGAAAACTGCAAGTTGTATGAGCGACGAACTGTAGTAGGCCTATCTCTACTAGTACAATAATACAAATTCTAAAATAGAACTTACCACTTCAGTAAAAAATAATATGCTTCAAAATTTATCAATATATTTTGATAGATGAGGAACATATGTTTTTGGAAAACAATTTTGAATTAAATCAGTTTTACAGTGCTTGATGACGTCACTACCATATAAAGCAGCATAGTGCATTCAACAAATTGAATTTTTGGGAAAAATTTTCACTGCGAAAACATGACGAAGAAAGATGCTAAATCCATAATGATCTTCTACTGACAGGTAAGTTCCTGAATATCAGTTGACTTTTTATTAACGCTGTGATTTCATCTTATTGGAATAACGTCGTTTTACCGTTTTAAGTAAATAACTAGGTTAACTAATCAACCTATTCAAGTCTGAGCCTGATTCACAGTAGAACACCAACATTTATAAACACACTTTTTGTTTCTTTTAAAAATATTTAAAAACATATTTTTGCTTAACCCCCCCCCCCCCCTGCCAGAAATCAGCTAATATGGTGGCTTGACCTTTTTTTCAAAAGCCAAAACAGAGGTGAAATATCTGCACTTTGGTTTCTTAATATTCCCTTAAGTAGTAAACTGTAGGTATCAACTATGTGTCAAAGACATTGCATGTTAATACGAAAGCCAGATTGGGTTTCCATTGGGATACAACTGGGATTAATTTGACAGCTTATCTCAAGAACCATTGGTATCCAAACGGTTTTGACTCAGTATGTTATTAGAGGTAGGTTTTAGTCTATGCTTGATATAAATTACAGGCACTACAGATTTTTAGTTACATCGATATGTCGGTATAATCATATTTTTTTGCTAAAAAATATAAATTGAGATGTTAAAATGAATTATACAATACTTAAAATTAGTTATAGTAAATTGTTCTGCATTTATACGAAGTATGAACATCATAATATGTACTTAAGTTTGTTTAGTTATTGTAAAATAGTTATTTTTTTTGTTAAAAATACATTTTTAGTTTGTAAAACATTTTTTAATTTAATTAATTTTACTTTGTTAATATTTTTAACGACTTTCCACAGTGCTTTATATTGCTGTAATATGGGGTTATCATTTCTTTATATATTTAACTGAAACATTTATTTCATTATATATTGTTACTTTATAGTACCCTAAATTTCTGAACACTCTGTATACAGTTCATTGAAATTGAATCGGAGGGATTGTGAAATATTGTGTGCAATTTAGTTAATGCCAGTTTTAAAGAGAGAAGATAATTTGATTAATTTGTTTTTCAAAACATTTATTTTTAACCCTTACACAAATTGAATAACTTATTACCTTTGATCTTTACTGTATAAAATCTTTTGAAATTAGGCCCATTTAAAAATATTAAACATTTTAAACGGAAAGAGAAAGCGCCTTTCAGCGATATTTGTAACCAAGGAGAACAAACGACACTAGTTTTGCTTGTTATTATTTGTTAATTAACAATTATTCCTACCAATTTGGTTCCAAACGAATTCTTAAATATTTATGTTTTTCTAATACTATTAGAAAGGATTGTAAATATTACTAACTCACTTTCTAAACTGGTTTGTATAGTTTTGTTTTATAATTACTATTCTAAAATATCCATAGTTTGCTTATATGGATTAGTTGCCTCATCACTAATAAATCAACTTATATGGACGCAAACGTATTATATTTCTGTGAGTGACCCTTTTGTCAAAAACAAAAATAAAATGTAAAATATACAAACTTTAGTTTCCCAATATTCCTGTACACTGTACAGGTATCAACTATGTAGCAAAGGCGTTGCATGTAGAACACTAAAGCTAGATTGGGTTTCCGTGGGGATACTAGCAGGGACTATTTTTACAGCTTAGCTCAAGTACCATTGACATCAAAACGATTTCGATTCTGATGGAGGTTTGTTATTGTAACTGGTAGGTTTTAGTACATGCTTGATACAAATTACAGGTACTAAAGGTCTTTAGCTACATGAATATGTCGTTATAATCATATTTTGTGCTAAAAATATAAGTTTAGATTTTAAAATTAACTTGACAAAACTATAATTTTAGTTATAGTTTGGTAGTCTGCATTTATACAAAGTAAGAACACCAAAATATTAACATAAGTTTGTATAACTATTTTGAAACAGTTAGTTTTATGTAACATAAAAATAAATTTGAAGAATTTTTAAATTTGAATAAGTTTATTTATTTATTTATTTTACTATATACATACATATACACCAAAATATTAACATAAGTTTGTATAACTATTTTGAAACAGTTAGTTTTATGTAACATAAAAATAAATTTGAATAAGTTTATTTATTTATTTATTTTACTATATACATACATATACACATATATTACCACAGGTCCAATTCTAGGCCTGTAGCAATCCCACCGGAGGTACAAGTACCTGTATGTGGGAGTGGGAGACTTAATATTAAAGCTAAGGAACTAATAAATTAGATATAACTAAAACTAATAGGAGACAAGAGAAAGAAAAAATTATACACAATATTTAATTTGTTAATATTTTTTACGACCTTCCCGAGTGCTTTATATCGCTGAAATATGGGGTTATCCTTTATTTATATATTTAACTGAAACATTTATTTAATTATATTTACAGTAGTTAGTTTACACTAGCCTAAATTTCGGTACACTCTATGTACAGACCATTTAAATTCATTGTAATACCAATGCCTAGATTCATTTGGTGTATTGTTGCACACAATTGATTAATTTGTTTTTCAAAAAGTTTATCTTTAACTCTTACTCAAATTGAATAAGTATAAGTTATACTTATGAATACTATCACTGTAGTATAAATAATTTTGTAATTATTTAAAAAATAGCAAAAATTAAAAACGGGAGGAGGAACTGATTTTCAGCGGTAACACCAATAAGAACAGACGACACTAGTTTTGCTTTTTAATATTTGTTAACTAAATAATTAATTATTGCTACCACAAATTTGGTTACAAAATATTTTTAAAATGGAATTAAAACTTTTAGGGTTATAAAATACTAAGTATTGGGAATTATTAGTTTAACAAATAGCTCGAATTGTTTTTGGTAATCCTACAGTGGTTTTTCTGATTACCTATATATACACGGATCTGTAGTTGCTACACTGTTTTTTTTAGGGGTGTTTATGGGTAGAATCAGGGATGATAATATGTTATCCTCATAAAACAATTGTTCATGAAAAGTTTAAAAAACTTAAATGGGTAAATATTAATTTAATATTACAATCTACTGATAAAGTGCTTTTATTATAATTAGTATACACAGAAAAGTTTTTCCTACAAAAGAAAATAACAATGTCCCGCCCAAAATAATTATTAACACGGAATTTTATTTCATTTATTTGATACAGTATAAATTTCATTTATATTTCTAACTAATCTAATAAATTATTTTTTTCAAACTTAAACAAAATGAGCAATACAAGCAAATGTTTAGAAAAATTATATTTTTATTTACCGTAATTAATAAACACTAATAGTTGAATCGTACTAATATTTCACTGGCAACACATACAAAATTTTATATATTTTCTTGTATATAGGAAATGTTGTTTTGAAGAAATACTTATAAATAAATACATATTTTCCTCTAGGAGAAACATACTATAATGTAAATACAGCAATAAAGTAGTTCCCCTTACCCCCGTCCTCTCTCTTTGTCTCTATTATCATTACCCAACCTACATTCAGAACAAAGTGCTTCTGTATCTCTCTGTACCACTAATTGTTTGCTTAAGCTTTTCGATACTTAAGCTAAGTTTATTTTAACTTTTACAATTCTTTACTTTAACGTTGTTTTTATCTCTGAAGGCACAGCTTTAGTATTACTTTATACTTGCCATTATAATACCATTTAGAAAGTTTATTCGGTTGTACACAGACATTGATCGTGTTAGAATAGCAGTTTTATACGAAGTACTAAAATAAAATTAGAAATAAAAGGTCATTTATAAAGAATGTTTGTATTTGAAAACTAAACCAAATATTCAAGATAAGTAAACATATTATAGAAAAATTTAGAACTTTAAAGGTACATACATGTTGAGAATATATACTTTAATAAACTTCTACATAAATATTAATAGTAACTTGTTATAGATCATATTGATATTACATTTTTCCAATAAATTTTGTTTTTAATAAACCACAAGAAATTTGAGTGAGATAAAGCATCTAAACGACCAAAAAATAGGGTCACACGAAAAAAAAATGTTTGTAACCTGGGTATGCAGAGTACATTTGTATTGTGTTGCCATATCTTTCATAAAATTTATCTTTTG
>JAGFPH010005733.1:48598-59503 GCA_018207615.1 Philaenus spumarius
CACACAGACACACAGACACACAGACACACAGACACACAGACACACAGACACACAGACACACACACAGACATCACTCCGAAAACCACTTTTTTAGGTTCAGGGGGACCCAAAACGGATATTTCCACCAAAAACTCAAACTCGAAAATTTTGACGAATACAATACTTTCTCCATATACTATGGTATAGGGGGAGAAAGTAAAAAATGCGATTTGAAATTGTTTCAAATGTCACGTTTCCATCTATTGCATAATTTATCAAAAGATGAAAATGGAAATATAGTCTAGTTGTTGTTACGAAAACTTTAATTTAGAATAATTTGATGAAAGAAAATAAGCATTTTTTCTTTGAAGTATAAGAAAACACTATTGGCTAGTATTTCTATTGTAACTTAGTGTAATATATTTCCTTTTTCTCATTATAATCTTCCCAAACGCAATGGGTTTTGAGGGAAAAAATAGCTTATCTTTAAGTCCCTCAAAGATAAGCTTATCTTTAAGCTTATCTTTAGTTTAAAATAAACTAAAACTACAGAGATAACAGGTCAGTACTGATACAAGGACGGGTCAGAGTGCACCAGTGCGAGTTGTTATTTTTAAAATAAACTACATCGGCATATTCACACCCGATTACGTGTGTTTGTGTTTTTGTGTTAATGTTGGTGGAGTGTGTATGTTAACTTATAGGTTTTTGACGCGCATTAAACAAATGAAAATCGTTTACATTTTTTTTATAAACGGTTTAAAATGCCTGAAAAAATAGGCGAAACGTACGTCACCGAATAAAGTGTGATCAAAACATGACTGCGAGCAGAACAAGGAATTAAGGTATTTATGTAAATATATCCAGTCCATTAAGAAAAATAAATAATAATAAAAATAAAAAAATCAAGAACTCTCCTTTCACACGTATTAATACGTAGCGGTCGCTAATGCTCTAACAGATGATTTATTCTATTTTTGTTCACAATAAAATACTCATCCTGGCTCGACGTTTAAAAGTATTGGACAACTTTTATGCAATCTAGTAATAAAGAACTATTAATTAATTTATAAAGAATTGATCTACGCCCTTAAGGGTCGGCTCTAGTAAACAGAAAGCAACCTGCGACTCCAGCGTAGCGGCGGTAGGTTACGCGGACATTGCTCATCCTAAATCCATTTAAAACCCGAAATTGTTCAAATAGCGTTTTCAAAAAAATACCAAACTCTTGGGGACAAAATTCTTCATCCGAATGGCTTGATAATTTTTCGCTATAATTAATAGTTACATCGTAAAAAAATATTTAAAGTCACCCTATAGCGGCGGTAGGTTACACGGACTTTGCTTAGCCCAAATCCATTTAAAACCCGCAATTGTTCAAATAGCATTTTCAAAAAAATACCAAACTCTTGGGGACAAAATTCTTCATGCAAATGGCTTGGTACTTTTTCGCTATAACTAATAGTGACAACATAAAAAATTATTAAAAATTAATTTTTTAAATTGTTAATAAATATTAAACAAAACGTTTTTCTTAATTTTGGAAAAGCCATTTGCATGCGTATTGGCCATAGCTTTAAAATGACATATCGTTCATAATTATCCGATCAAAAATAAAGGAAAAATATGGATTTTAATTTAACATTGTTCTTATGGAGTGTCAACCAACATGGCCGACAGCTAGAGCCGACCCTTAAAAAAATCGTTTGGAAAGTAGTTTATTGTGTGTATCAATAATTAGAAAACAAATATTAGAAACAAAACTAGTATCGACTGTCTTTTCGGTATGACCCACCCAATAAAATCGGTTACATCTTAAATTTTCGTCGTAAGGGAGATTTAAAAATCTTTAATTAAAGCAAATTTTGAAAAAAATGCATCTATACATTTACAATCGAAGACAATAAGTAACACATTTGGTACAATGTAAAGTTATAGGAAACCCCTTATTAGAACATCAAGTTTGTGTAATCCTAAAGTTATTTAAAATAGATCCTATCTCCTTGACACCAATATTACAGGATCAATGATAGGATTACTACGTCATCATGCAGTGCACACAATGGATCTACGCTATGGTGAGTATTGAGATTGGATTGGGTATTACATCGAATGTCAATGGTATTTGTACAGAGAGTTCAGAAATTGACATACCTGTGAATTAGGTAGCTATACTTAATGAATAATAGTTTTTGTAAAAGGAATGAAGATAGCACAATTTAAATGTACAACAATTCATAGTACTGGTATTATTTATGAAGTTGACAAATTATTTAAAATTTAAAAGACCTGTTTAAAATAATTTTTTTTTACAAAACCCCTAAAATAAATTGCAATACTAAATGCATACTCAACAAAAATGCTCTGTTTTATTATTTCCTGTTCAGTGCCGAAAAAATGGGTTTGCAAAAAAAGGAAAGTTTGAATCTATTCATAAACCAAAGATATTATATTTTAGTTAAATGTCCAAAATAAATTGAACTTTTCATGAATATTACAACCAAGAAAACATTTCGTATGTGTGCTTTGCAGTTTATTACAATTTAATTTGGACTTTTGTCTTAAATTAATGTAAAATTTTAGAATTCTTTTGTTAGCGTGAAAGTTTACTAAAATACATTTTGATTTAGTTTAGAAATTGACTTATTGACTTGATCATACTAAGGCCAAATTGTAGAATTGTAATTTTAAAAGGTTTTTTTTTTAGATACGTAGCCAATTCAAGAACATTTTTATATTAGGGCAAAAGTAAAAAAGTTAGGAACCCCACTGAGTTAGTTCAAAATTGATAACTATTTGAATTATACAATACAAAAGCTGATTTTTATGAATCATTGTCAAATTTGAATGTTACCTTAGCACTCGTCTAGGATTTTCAAATACAAATTTTACTTTTATTTTATATCAGTCTATTGATACAGTGTACCACATATAAAACGTTTTACTAAACATACATTGTCAAATACTAATGTGTTCTTATACATACATTTTCCTCGTATAAAAAGAAACAAAAGCATTGAAAAAGAGAAATTTTACAATACACTTAGCTTTTTTTAAAGTTACTCTTTATACTGTTGTTGATTAATTAATATAGAATTTTATTTTAAAACAGTCCATTGATCGCGTTCCAATAACTGAAAATGCAAAATCACTCGGTGAACTCAGACCTAGGCAATCAGCTGTTCCATATTCATGGAGCCCCGCAACAGTTGCAGCTTATTCGGGATTCAGCTTATCTGAAATAATTTGTCTTCGTCAAATTTTCGAGTGACATTTTATTCCCCGAATAATATTATGAAAGAACGTTTTAAACTATCTTTAATTACTATATTTTATACTGTAATATCTTCAAATATGGCATAATCATTAAAATTAACACTGAATATAAACCTAATAGACATCGTATTTTTCAAATATATATATTAATTCTTTCTTCTGATTTAAAATATCATAGAAATGTTATTTGTATTAAATAATCAAATATTAACTAATTATAGCTCTGAATTTTCAATGTATAATTTACTAAATACTTTATTGTGTAAAAAAAGATGTCATTGCTTTGCCAAGCAACTATCTGTCGATTTCTGTCAACAAGCCAACAGAAGTAGTTAATATTAATAATAAATCGAGGAATTAAAACCATACATCAACACCTTTGGTATTTAAAATTTAAAAAAAATATTACTTTTTTTATTGAAGTAATTTTTGGTTTGTGCTGTATCGAAATTATATGTGTGTACTCTGATTTCACTCAATGTTTACCTAATTTGCGCACAAATATTTTTTAAATTACTATTTTCTAAAATAAACGTTCTTCTTTTCGATATGGTTTATTGCAATTAGTTGGGGGAAAAAAAACAACGACCCACGACGTCATCAATGTAATCTAACAAACTTGTTTTAACTCTAGTTAGATTAGTGCAACTAACTTACTTATTACGTTAAACTTACGTATGGCCTACGTATAAATTAACATCTACAATGTGTCAGGTTGTGGGAATCATGCCATGCAGAGATATGACAACTTTTAGATTCAGGATGTGAAATACTTGGATAAATATCGCCCGAAAACATTAATAGTGTTGTCACAAAGCCAACCCTGCACATAGTGTAGCCAAAGCACCGAATAAAATAAGGGAGCAGATGATATATTTTTTAAAAGCAGTCTTAAAGAACACTGTGTTGCTATACATAAATAAAAAGTGCATACAAAACTCTGTATATTGTAAATTTTTCTTTCTTTGTATAAATGTTAAATACCAACATCCATTCATGTGCATTTTTAAAGTAATATTTGATTTTTTTTAAAAATAAATAATTAAAACATTGATCTCTTTTCCAGTACTTCAAAAACTCTGTAATTATTATTATTTTTTATTAAAAAAAGCATTGTATATTTTTTATTTTTATAACATTTGTATTTCTTAATACCTTTTTTTTAATACTGTACGCAGACCTGTTTTCTGCATTTATTTAATTTAATGCGGGTCATTAAATCACAAAACACTTTACAAAACATCATATTTAAAAACACACAGCTCAAACAAATTTGTTGTAAATATTTGTGTAGGCCTATAATACATCGCCGCGCATGCGCACATATGACCGTTCTTGCGTCAGTACTACGTGAATTATTACCGATTAGCCTGAGTAAAATAAATGCGTCATCGTTGAGTAAAAAGAGACGAAAACAAGTCTACTAGCAGTATTCAACAAGAAATATATGTTAAAGGATTAAATATATCCAGTCCAGTGAGGCAATCGCAAACACATCATGGTTGTATTTCTTTTGACAGTAACATTGTTTTACTACCACAAATAATTCAAAAGTTATTTGACTTTAAGAGAAGAACACATCAGTCAGTGTAAATATTCACTTCACCAGGCTTGCGCAACAATAAAAACATCCAAGAAGCGTTTGTCTCTAACTTTACTTTGTGTCAGAGAATAAGTCCTTGCCTTTGTCTTTAAATGTATTTGATTTAAAACATTCTTGTTCTAAAGTCCGTCTGTTTTATTGCGAAGGAATTTTAACCAAACCTGATTGATGCAAATGGTTAGTCATCAACTGGAATATGTTTCAATCTTAGTAATACAATCAATTTCTGTATTATAAAAATGTATTCCTAATAAACTTACTACAATAGAATAAAGAATCTTCCGAATACTATTTTTGTCTCCTAATGCAAACATAAACATACCATCTCCTACATCTAGGAATGTCTCTATTTGAGTTCCCACTTCACCGTTCCTTCATCCTGTGGGTGGAATGACAAAACAAATAATACATGCTTTTAAATTTGAACTAGAATGGAGACACACCTGGATGCTTCACACGCCAACTCCTACACTTCCTTTAACACACACGCGCTCACATTTCCTTTTAGTAAGTGTATGGGATTAGTTATAATCTCAAAGCAAGTATGGTAAATGATATAAAACGATTAAGTTCATGACATTAGTTAAACCAAACCAGACTAGTTATGTATTTTAAAAAGTCAAATATATGTAACAAAATAAAACATTTTTCTGTTAATTTTAATCAATTTAAATTATATATGTGGAGGTTTTCTATCTTTCCTTTTGTGAGAATAACAGCAAAACCAATTGAAAAATTTAATATCTTGATATTATTTCTGTTTAATCTATGGATCGCTTGGAAATGTGACAATTATTCATAACTTAGACATTTTGTGACTATTGTCGTTGTATATAGGATGGTCAATACTCGTAATTTGAAAAAAATAGATTTTAAGTGTCACCAAAATAACTTTTATATAATATTTTGAGTAGTCTAGGCATTCTGGTAGTTTCGATTCCTTGAAATAGTTAACTTAACCAACTGGTTCTTAGGAGAAATTGAAACCTGCTTATTAATTTAATTCGTGTTCCTAGAGTAAGAAGAAGTGTAACTAATTATTAAAAGGCTAATTGCATGATAAAGTGGCTCCTTCTGAGTGAATTAAGAGTCAGCACTCGAAGATATTGACACTCTGTTTCACGTTATTGTTAAACACGAGGTAACTAGGTCGCACAAAGAGGTTTTACACAAAACACATTTGTTACAAAAATTCACTTCATTCATTATAGTTAAACTAGGAACATGAAATGAGATATTGTTTGACTTAAGGTTACTCATTGAAAGATTCGGGTTTTAGACCGTTAGACTGATGATAATTGCTTTGAGTAACTCATTGGTAGATTTAATTAAATGTAAGTCTCTTAGCGACCATGCCGATAGCAGAAAATTATTGAAAAGCTATGAACAATCTTTACAGATAAAGCAAATAGTTTCTCTAATAATGTCATGAAGAGTAATATAAAGACACAGGAAATAAGTACAAATTAGTTGAATCTTTCAACTTCTTTACTTAAGCCAAGTAGTTTCACATAAAGCTTTCTCTTCCAACCACGAGGAGCTTACTTTCTCATTTCTTATCCCGAGGTAATATCGTAGACTACACAGACATATTTGAAACTACAAATATTTTTCTATATTACGTTTGTCCTAATACAATTAAATAAAACACAATTCAAATCTCTAACCTCAAGTATGTGCAAGTAGGTATATAAACAAATTTTATCTAACCATTTGAACCCACCCTGTGGTTGTAACTTTACTCTAGACTATACAATAAGGAAAATTACCAAACAAGATCCATGTAAACATGAGTATACCGGGTGTACGGAAAGTCTAGAAACGGTTTAATATTTCGTATGTAAGGAAAATTTGAAGGTAGATGTGATTGAGGAACCTACTCTATGTAAAAATACTATTTTATTAAGATTTCCAAAAAAAGTCCGCCATCTTAGATCCGCCATTTTGAATGTAACTTTGTTTTTTTAAATGGGAAGGTGGCCATGTGATTCATCATTTCGTTGTAGAATGTCGACAGAAAACCAACAGTGAAATTTGCACATCCATGACTTTAACCGATTAAAAATGGCGGAAAAAAAAGAACGAAATCGTGTTTACCAATTTTGCCCTATTTTGCTGTACTATTTAAAAAATATATTAATTATTATTCTTTTTGGGTTTATAATTAAATAAGCTTCCAAACAATAAGTCACACAACGATATTTGGGAATATTTAGAATTTTTGAGTTACAGCCATCTTGATTTTTTCAAAATTGATTTTGAGTGGTTCAACCAAATATCGTTGTGTTGCATATCCTTTGAAAGCTTATTTAATTCTGAATCCAAAACGGATAATAATGAATATTAAAAAAATAATATTAGTACAGCGAAATGGGGAAAAATCGAAAAACATGATATCGTTGTTTTTGTCCGCCATTTTTAATCGGTTAAAGATATGGATGTGCAATTTTCATCGTTGGTTTTCTCTCGAAATTCTACATCGAAATGATGTATCACATGACCACCTTCCTATTTAAAACAACAAAGTTACATTCAAAATGGCGGATAAATGTTTTTAACCCTAGAATCGGCAGCTTTAACGACAATGGATTTTTTGGCGTGTGCAAACATTTATTCAACAATTCGCCACAAATAGCAAATGAACCCCAATCCAAAAGTGTTCCGTAGCTTTTTTGTAGAAAAGGGTTAACAAAATGTATATATGCCAGTAAAAAAATGATAGATGTAAAATTTACAAAGTTATTAGCTCAAGAAACGAAAAATGTTCAGTTACGAAAAATAAAAGTTCAACTTTAAGTCTACATAAAAAGTAGTAAACATTTTTTGTAATTTTTTCCATAAATGTAAAAAAGTTTCGTAATTTAGTTCTAAATAGAACTGTATAAAAACATTTAAAATTTTCAAATTTCTTATTTTGAAAACAAGAGTTTTTATGTTCCTACTACAAGTCTGCTATCAAAAGTATGCCAAGTTAGAAACGTAATTTAATAATATATGCTTTGACCAAAAATGAAATATTATTATAACAAAGTGTAGAGAATAAATCAAAGAACTTTACTGTATACTTGTAAATTATCTTTTCATAAACGTTTTTGACGTAGAATTATTTGAATATCAAAAGTGAGAAAAAATGTAGGAATCTCTTGCACGTTCACGCTATACAGGATGCGCGCGCAAACTCCTATGTCTACCCATGTTATAAAAGTCCGTTAGAGTTTAAATTTAAACCTTACATGAGACCGTATTAGCAGTAACTTTCCCTCGGTCCTACACAATAAACTGTTCAAATATAGCATATTTGGTTTACAGGGAAAGTTAGCTTGAAGCATTATGTTTACAAAGATACCAAAATATCTATAAAAAAAGATTGAGGTCACACAGATATCACGTGAAATAAATAACGCTGTTTATTGGTTGGAAAACTGACCAATTGCAAGGGTCTACAAAACCCCTTACAACTTCAGAACTATTTGTCCGATTTTTGATTGGATGAAAGTTTTGGATAGGGGAAACTGTGATGAATCCATCGATACATAGGTTTAACTAAGAAACCCTACTGGGCGGGCTTTAGAGATTGACGAAAGTTGAGTTATTTCGTTATGTTTTGTACGAAATTTTGGGCGCCGATTGATTTGTAGAAAACTTATAAACTGCAACGATGATTACGTATGTAAAAATACGTTTTAGAAAGAAATTGTAAATACAAAAATTAAAGTTTGAAACATTACCTTTCCAATGGTGTTTGTCTTTTTGAGATTGGAAGATTTTTAGTGGGTCAAATATTCAATACAATCACTCGTTACAAATGTGTTGGAGTGACGGTACATTATGTACCGTCTGCCGGTTCGAGGGTTAAATCTTAATAAAATAGTATTTTTACATATAGTAGGTTCCTCAATCACATCTACCTTCAAATTTTCCTTATATACGAAATATTAAACCATTTCTAGACTTTCCGAACAGCCTGTATAAGATGACCGCATACAGACCGTCTGGTGTTTTACCTGCAACGATGAAATCTGAAGGGGGAAATAAATATAAAGAGATAAGGAGAAGAAGTAATCTTTCTAAGAAAGAACTGTTTATCTCACCTTTAGGTAAGAATATACATAGGCAGTTACCAAAAAATTCACTTTTATAAGATAATCAAGCAAAAAATGCTGTGCTGTGGTACTGAATTGTGATCTATTAACGCAAAAACAGAACACCAGAAGGTATTTAAAAAGAATTTCCTTAGGTGGGTTATAAGTTCCAAATGTAGAAATGGGATGTGGAGTATAAGAAATAATTAGTAATATTAAAATTTGGACTACCCACGGGGTACTGTATGGGTAATTAGATACATGATGTATATATTATGCTCCGAAGTCTAACAATCTAAAACATTAGTGAGGGTCAATGTGTTTATTAACGTTATTATTTTTCACACTTAAAAAAAAGTCATAATAAACTTGGCTCTAAGTGTGTATGTTTTATTTATTAGTGTACTTCCATAGGCTAATGAGCTATTGAAGTGATTCTATGGTGAATCATTTAGGTCAGGAGGAACCAATGAGCACCGATCATGGTACCCAGAACACGTTTTTGGTGCATTAAAATGTTTATTTGTTCGCACTATAACAGCCGTATTTTAAGTCCGACTTTTTAGAAATTCGTTGCACACGTTGGTTTTCTAAATAGCTCGGACGAGTTCATTAGCCAACACAGTACAACAACCGGAAGAACTTTTGTCGACTGGAAGTAAACGTTTTTGAGATTGTTCTTAGTATAATAAAAGTTTTTGGAATTTTATGTAAAAAAATAAATATATATATTTACAAGGTGTGTTAAAACCCAATCAAATCCTATAAAAGCGAGTGTACGAGCGTACGTACGTGAGTAACATATAATATAACAGCTGATTTCACCCATGTAAACCCAGTGTAGATTATAGTTTGGGGTTATGTTTACAACTTCAATCATTATAATTTCTTGTGAAGTTGTTTTTTTAAAAATATGTGTTATAAAACTAATGAATGCTATAATATACGTTATAATATTTGATTTGAGGTTATAAACTATATATAAATACAACTTTTCATCATCAATATATTTGTTTATACAAATTTAAAGAATAGGCCTACCTATTCGTTTAACAGCTGATTTCACCCATCATCTGTAATACTTAAACAAACCCAACTACGCCTTAATGTGTTTGTAAATAGTTTGTTTTTAAATTGTGTATTTCTGATGTGTATCTAATTAATCAGCCTGTGATTTTACACGGGGGCTTACTAGTAATAAATATAGTAGGTTATATTTACATTAAACATTTTAGACGACCTTACAGCCCGTAAATAGAGCAAAACGTAAAATACCATAAACGTTCTCGGTTCAAATCAACGGGGATTTTATTGTGAGACACCTTCTAATCCGACGCCGACCACCGTGATGAAGCACTCTGATAACGAGTTTTCAACTCTGAAAACGACCACTCTGATAGGCTGAACGAAGCAGCGTGTGAGCCGGGGTTGTCGGCGAAGGAGCAAACAAATTTGACTTATATATTTCGTACATGTAGGCAGCTATTCAGCGAATTTGTGAGTAGACCAATTTTCCAAACAGTAGGTCGAAATCCTAAAACATATCAAATTAATTTTGGAAATTTTCTCACCTACCTCACGTCAGCGGTTCATATGCTTAATCGAATTATTCTTACTCACCCGAAGAAATAATGTTTTGGTTCATTTTCAACTTTAACTTTTAAAAAGTCCTACATTTCTTTTTCTAAGGGTAAAAATTAAAAGAAATATCATGATCTTATATTTTAAAGTTAAAAATGTTTGCATATACCTTAGAACTTAGGAAAGAGGCCTTCTCGCGGACTGGAAAGAGGCTTTCTCACTGATTGGAAAGAGGCCTTCTCGCTGATTGGAAAGAGGCCTTCTCGCGGACTGGAAAGAGCCCTTCTCGCTGACTGGAAAGAGGCCTTCTCGCTGACTGGAAAGAGGCCTTCTCGTGGACTGGAAAGAGGCCTTCTCGCTGACTGGAAAGAGGCCTTCTCGCTG
>JAGFPH010005733.1:60830-91333 GCA_018207615.1 Philaenus spumarius
GTACATAAACGTAATGGGTAAGGATGTAAAGAAAATAACAATATGTATTGTTTTTATTGTATTATTTTTACTGGAAAGGTTGTACTAAATCATAAAAAATCAATTTAAAAAAAAATTATATTTACACTTTTAGTTATATAATTTTAAACGACAAGGTATAGGCTAAAAAAAAAAAATTATGAAGGTTATCTATACTATTACATAAACATCTAATGCTCTCTGTCTGTGTGTGTGTTACTCAATCACGTTAAAACTACTGGATGGATTTCAATGCAATTTGGCACACATATGACCTGGAATGAGACATAGGCTGGAATTCATTTAGATTTAAGGGTTGAAACAACCATTAAAACAATACATATTTATTATTATACTTCCATTAAGACTAGAGAGATGGAAAATTGTACATTTATTTCTTACAAGATATATATCAAAAGTAAACCATATTTGCATTTTTTAGTGTACTGCTGAGGGTTGAAAATGTAACAACCCCTAAAACCATACAAATTAATTATTACACTTCCCATTAAGCTGGAGAGCTGGAAATTGGTACATTTATTTCTTACAATACATACATAATATGTAAATCATAGTTTCATTTTATAGCGTGCTGCTAAGGGGTGAAAATGTAATAACAACCCATAAAACAATAAACATTTATTATTATGAGGACTATTACTTTGGACCGAGTGCGAAACCACGGGTACCTGCTAGTAACTTATAACTTTCAATTATTCAACAAAATCTCTAATAATTAAAGGTTTATAATGTTAGATTTTTTTTCAAATATAACAAAACAGAAATCTACATATTTTCGTATAAATTACATTGACACAAAATGAAATATAATAACGCAGTAATCTCGAAAATTTGTACGGCTTCGAAGCTTGGCATAATTGAATTTGTAAACGCAAAACTTTATACATGGGTGGTTCAATTAGCGAGTGCTTGCTTCAGTTCCAAGAAAACCTAATCATCGGTTTGAGCTTGGTGAAACAGTTTTTGTATGCGAACATATACTGAGAGAAACTCAAATGGAACACGTTTATTTTAGCTTAATTTGTAAATTTGTCGCATTGTCTGAAATTTGGTAGGTTTTTTACTAGATAAGTAAAACAGATAAATATCTAACCTCCTAATCGTAAGTTTATATACCCAATAAAAATCTAATTGTATGAAAACTAGACATCGGTCATTATTTGAGAGCAGTTAGATACCATATTAACTTAGTACTGTTCTGTATATAAATGCATGCAGTTTGCAGCTACACATTTTAAACTATCATACATTTCAGACTTAAAGAACTGAACAGTATAACACACACATTTTATAAAATTGAATCCTGCAAAAATTTAAAAATCGTGAAAGGAACTGTTCAAGTATTCAATATTCAATGTTCACAATATTAAAGTATCATGATCGGAATTTAAAGAAGTACCATCATCATAAATTGTTAAATTTTACAATTTAAATCTGAAATCTTTATTAAATTATTACAGAAGTATGTTTGTGAAAAGTTAAAGAATTACATTACAAGTACATAACTTTAACGTATATTATATGTATTCAGAAACTGGAAGAGTTTATATTACACAGTTATTAAATTATAATAGTTATTTCAAAAACAATAACGAACACTAAAACTGATTTTATAAATCCATTAACAGTTCTGCACTCAAAAACTGAGTATGGTACATATATAGTGATAACCCATTAACTTATAAAGTAATGGAAGATCTAAAGAGTTAATAAATTATAAACATATATTATGGAATTTTATGAAACAAATTTGAAATAATCAATTGATCGTTGTAATAAATGAAATTAAATCGTTTTTACTATTTCATTCGGCACAAATTAGGATTTTAAACTGATAATTAAGTCTATTACGTTCTTTATCGGAAGAAAAAAAAAAAAATATACATTTTTTTTGTGTTTACTAAAAGATTTATTTACATTAATTTGATGCAACAGAAAAGTTTAAAGTTTCGCATTATTTGCTCCTTCGTTATAATAATTTGTACAAAATAAAATAAGAAAATAAAAATCTTAAAACACTGCAATTCATTTGTCTTTTATTTTGTATGGCGTCTCCGTATGTATTTGATTCGATAAATAATAAATGGAAGCAAAACATGTAATACAACTTTATATACTCTATTAGTATATTCCCGTATTCATTTCATTCCAGGAAATTTAATTTTTAGGCTATGTTCAAAAACTCAAATAAATATATCCAACAGAAATTAGTTATGTTTAAAATTGTTAATTTTGCAAAAAAAACCAGGACCCGAGTTTTCTCAAAGATAACTATAACAACATTAACTGTTCTTCCTCCCTATCATTCTCCCCATCGCTGCCCCTCTCTCTCTCCCCTTCTACCCTCTCTCTGTAAATAATAATTTTTAAATTCTTAAAACATCGTAAAAGTAATGTTAAAACAACAAAATCTAAATTAGTTCACACAAAACTTCACCATGAAACCCTTATTCCGTGCAAATCAGCATTATGTTTGCCATATTAAATTACAAATGAAAAAACCTGGACCAAGACCGGGATGACGGTCCATGTTTTTTCACTTGTAATTTATTTAAATTAACCCTTGCTGAGGAAGTGTGTAGTAGCAGAAAAATACTAAAAATTAAAATTGATAACATATTTACATCATTTCATCTTTGTTGTAGGAGTAATATATTATAATATAAATTGGTAATGTTTAAGGGAAAAACTGATGTCTGTAATTTATTTGTTCAACTACGCAAGCGGAAAGAGCTCAAGAAGCTGCTTACAATTTTACATTGTTTTTCTAAGAAATTTACTTACTTGAAGGTTCTATTTATGACATTATTGCGTACGAAATAATTTAAAACAAAGTTTTCCTCATAGTGTTACGAAACAAGTAGAAGAAACACTGCCTGATCAGTTGTAATGACAACCATTTTTATTATAAGAAATGAGAACATGTCGCAGTCTAATACTTAAACAACGTAACGACCTGAACGTAAACATAAGGGTTTTGAAGATTTTTCTCTGAAGCAGATACATTATTTTACTGAAATCTGTTGCCAATTATTTACACGAAACATATAAATAAACGGAGGTAATTCTAATAAATGTTACCAGAAACTGGTACATGCTTTCTTACAAACATATTTAAATTATTAACACGTTCACTGCTAAGGAAGCACATGTGAGCTTGACACTGAACACTATGAGAAGCGGCTGAAGCATAGTGCAATTCACGCCAACCCCTGTATTGGGAGTATTTTCAATACACAGTGCATTGCGTGCTTCGCACGCCAACCCCCCCCCCCCCTCCCGTATGTAACCCCATCTGTGACTTTATAATTGTATTAAAGAAGGAGAGGGGATAGTACATTACAGTAATAGAGTAAGCAATAAATATTATTATTATTAGCTAAAGAGGAAACTATTCAATCGATTTCAAATTTGTACCAAACATATTATCAATTAGGCCTATATAGACGCACGAAAAAAGGTTTTGACAAATTTTGAAAAACAACCCCTTTTTTGGACAAAAAATCCCCAAACATCAGATATTATTATTATTAGCTAAACGAGAATTCTTTTGAAAAATTTGGTTTTTTGCATATGGTAGAGTACATTAAGGGCTACAAATAAGGCAAATTTTATCAATATCGTTAGAGCGGTTTTTGATTAAAAAATAGTAACTCTGTTTTTCGGTGTGTTTTGGCCAAAAAGAGGGTTGTTTTTCAAAATTTTCAAAACCTTTTTTCCTGCATCTATACAATCCTAATTGTCATGTTTGGTGCAAATTTGTTCGAAATCGATCGAATAGTTTTCTCTCTAGCTTTTTATACAGACGGACAGACAGACATTTTGTAAAAACTATTTTTTTGGACTCAGGGGGTCCCAAAACGGATATTTCCAGAAAAATTCCAACACCGATTTGTTTTGCGACCACTATACTTCCTCTATACCTATACTATAGTGCAGTGAGAGAGTAAAATTCTAATTGGAGAAAAGACAGACATTCTGGGTAGACTTAACAAAGAAAAATTACAGTAAAGTCAAACACCGTATAATCAGCTGATTCCGTAAAGCTTCTTGAATATAAAACAGCTGTTTAGCTTGCTTTGTATTTACACTATGATCCCATGTTTCACATTGAAAAAACACCGTCTACGGGCAGTTTTGTAAATACTTTTTAGTAGAATATTGTCTAATTTCATATCTGGTTTTATTTTTACCGCAACAAATGTGACGTAAAAACTATTTCTGTAGAACATTTAGTATTTGTGTTGACCTTGTTGCAAGCTTCATAACAAAACACAAGTTCTAAACTTGACTAGGTTGCTGCAGACATAAACTCAAAATCAATATGTACAATATTACATTACGCAGTTGGATTTAATAATAAACTGAAGCTTATCCATAGAGTGTAGCCTAATATAAATAAATCTACGAGACTGCTTATAGTAAATGGACAACAGATGTGCGGGATATGAAAAGTAATTTAAAATGGTGGACATCGTTATTACATTGTGCTAACCGTATTTGAATTGAACGTATAGAGTTCCATTTGTTATTCAACACCATTAGATAATTTGCAGTTTACAAAGAGCATACATTATTACTAGTTATTAATATTCATTTATTGTTGCTATGAAGAGGAAATGTCGAACTTTATGAGAATTTATTTCATATTATTATTCAACCTGTGATCAAGTAAATTGATGTAAATTTATTTAAAACATAATTTGACTACGCAACTGAACCACTGACATTAGTTGAGCGAATTTCCAAAATTAAGTTTAAATGATTTTAGGGTTTCAAACAACTATTTGGGAAATTGATCTACCCACGAAGGCGCTGAATATGTGTCTCTGTGTACGAAATATATTAGTAGAATTTGTCTGCACCTAAGCCTCAAGCTTCGATTCAAGCGCTGCTTCGTTCCATTGGCAGCGGAAAAACTCGCTTTGCGTGTGTGCGCCTTGACCTTAATGCCTAGGTTTATGGGCTGCTTCGCTTCGCTCGCAGCGTAAAAACCAGGACTTCGTCCTCGGATCAGAAGATACCTGCAAAATAAAATGCATGACTTCGATTGGAACCGGGTATTTTTTACGATGTTTCACGTTTTGTTAGATTTTGGGGGAACCAAGCAAGTTATATGTTCGTGTAAAAAACAAAATGTGCAGAATAATATCCTACATTTATTATTATTAGTTTTTATTATAAAACCCTAAACAAGTTTTTTTCTGTACGAAAAATCTCGAAAAACAGTTACTTACGGTCAAATAAACATACTTCCTAATGTTTTTGCTCACGAACTCGTCCGAGCGACTTAGACAACCAACGTGTGCACGAAATTTGGACCAAATCGCTTTAAAAATGCGGATGTTAGAGTGCGAACACTCTAATACGTACATATAAAGTTTTTAACTACACCATAAAACCATAAAGGTCACTGCAATACCTCATCTTTCATATGGCAATTCTCTAATTAGCAGAACAGAAACAAGCATTGCTTTTGTAGTAATTGTAATATAAATCCACACAATTCAGAAAGCAAATGTATTCGTCTACTTATTTCAAAGATATTGGTTGATAAAGTAACTTTAAACAACAAACATTTTTGTATACATTGATTCTGCTATATTTCACGAAGAAAAACTTTGACATATTTGAATTGTTTATTATCGAATTTCCATAGGAAAAATGACGTATTGCAGTTGCCCTTACGGTAAGACCCAAGGTCGGGAGTAGCAAATTAACACCGATCATGGTCCCCAGAACACGTTTTGTGGTGTCATTAAAAATGATATATTTATATGTATATATGTGTTCGCACTATAGCGGCCGCATTGTAAGTCCAATTTGGTTCAAATTTGGTACACATGTTGGTTCGTTGACCAAAGAAATCCAACAACCGAAAGAACGTTTTTTGACCTTAAGTAACTATTTTTTTAGATTTTTCCTACGAGAATGAATTTTTTTAGAGTTTTTATAAATACAAATATAAATGTAGGATGTCATTCTGTACATTTTGTTTTCACGCGACCTTATAGCTCGCTTGGTTCCAATAAATCGATCAAAACGTAAAATACCATAGAAGTACCCGGTTCAAAGCAATGTGGTGGAATCTACCATGTGGTTGGAGTGTGAAGCACGCAATGCATTGCGTATTGAAGATACTCCCAATACGGGAGTTGGCGTGCGAAGCACACAATGCTTTGTGTATTGAATATACTTCCAATATCCGGAATGGCGTGAGAAGCACGCAATGCTTTGTGTTTTGAAGATACTCCCAATATGCGGAATGGCGTGCGAAATATTTGGCAGCTATTCAGCACCGTCGGCGTAGTGAATAGACCTATTTCGCAAATTGTTGGTTGAAACCCTAAAACATAGGCCTATAAACTTAATTTTGGAAATTTGCAACATGGTCGAATTTTTTAACTATTTAAACTAGTTTTTTTTACTTTGGTCTCGGACAAAATTTAAAAATTATCTTTGAACTTAATAGCCTATGTATTTTCTTCTTACCTCAAATCAGTTGGTTTGTATGCTACTTATTGAATCATAAATTTCTTTTATTTATTTTAGTTACTATACCACGATATAGACAAATAACAAGTGTAATAGGATTTTAAGAGAAACTTTAAAAGCTGCAATAGCGATGGAGTGCTTTTAGTTTAAATATAATAAGAGTTAAGATAAATTTAGCTTAAGTATCGAAAAGCTTAACCAAGCAATTAGTGGTACACAGAGATAAGAAATCTAAATGTTTTGACGGTAGGTTACCTAATGGTAGTAGACAGAGAAAAAGGTTGAAGTGAGAAACTATTTTAACTAAGTTAGACTATATCTGTATCTACTATGGAAACATTATGTATCTGTTTGTAAGTCTTTCTTCAAAAACAACTTATATGAAATATTCATGATGTGCCATATATTATGTTTTAAGTGATAAAATCAGTTCTTTTCTTGTTTTAGGGTTCAGCAATGATTGTACAGAAAAGTAGCCTGGCACAACAGCAACAAAACTTTTAGTTAATTTTATATCGTAAGTTAATTTACGTAGTAGCAAATTAATTTATTCAATCAAGTTTGGAATGAAAAAGATCTAATTCTACACACAGAAACATTAAAATGCAAGTGAAATTTAGTTTTTAAACAACTACATTACCACTATTATAGAGATAGGGTTTTTTGTTTCCATATTTTATTTCTGAAACTGCCATACAGTTTAGAACTATTTTATCAAATCTAGTTTTATTTTTGTTGTAGGCAATAAACTTAACTTCTTACTAAATTAACGTTGGCAAAATAATTTGTAGATAAAGAAATATGAAAGTTGATAATTGATAACATGTGTCACCTGTTTTATTGTGGCAAAGCAATTTAATTTCACCTTTCCTTGACGTCATCAGGGAAACGTTTGCTCTTTTTTTAAGTAAATTATAATTTGAAACCATCAATATTTAATATAAACAGTAAAATTATCAAGTAAATTTTAAAAAGCCCTTTCATTTAGCTATTTAATCAGTTTTTAATCAACTTATTAGAATGTAATCTTAGAATAACATTATCAAATTTTGGTTATTTTGATTATGCATTTGGCGTAAGGAAGTGTTTCAGGAGAATTAAATAGCTAATTTCTGTTTCTAAAACAAAACATTTTAATATGAAAACACTTTAGAAATTAATTGTTTGTGTATACTATAGTCTGAAATATGATAAACTTATTTATTAATTGATAAAAATTAATAAAACAAGTTTACTGAATCTAGTAAGCCAGACTGGGTATATTATGACCGGATTACTTTTATTCATTTTAAAATTAATATTTAAAAACTAGTGTGAATAAATATTTAGGAAACAATTGAAAAGCAAAAAAGTTACACTTGTTTTCTTTGGCCATGAAACTTACAGAAATAATTGATTTCTCCTTAATTATCCATCATCGGAAGTCCTTTAAATTTTTCCTCGAGTTTTACTTAACTAGGATTTTTCTCCTTAACAATAAGATATCCTTTTAACTATATATCTGAGAGTTTACCACTTGATTTTATATATTTTTAGGGTGTATTAAATTTTGTTTAAATATAGGCCCATCTTGAAAATTTATTTCGTAAACCCCAACCTATTATGGTAATGTTGAATAGAAAATTAAGTTTTAAGAGAACATATTATTGTTTTAGTTTTTTTTTAATAAAATTAACCGTTTATGCTCTAGAGCGGCTCATGGTTTGGTTACACAATATTTATTTGAAAAGTATCTTTGTATCGAAGTAGAGTGTTTGCCTAAATCATTATAAACCAATTTAATTATTTAGGATTTTCTATTTTATAGATTTGTGAATATTTACAATACGAAAAGCTCTATTAAAAATGTAATATGCCTGCGTATTGTGTAACAATAAAAAAAAAAAAAATGACTGTCAATTTGAAAAGCAATTAAACCAATAAGACCATTAGATGTATTAGAAATCATTTAATGTATACAACCTACAATTTCAAACAACGTACAGCCAAAATGACGTAAAACAGTAGCTCTAGTCACTGGATGAGTACGTTTATAACAAAAACATAAAAAGTAAAATACATGAAACTAAATGTTGTGTCATAAATTGACATATTGTACAGAATTCCGTAAGGATTTTTAAGTTGGGAGAGTTGTTGAAAAAATACGGACAAATTTTTTTAGTGTATACACCTTAAAAAGTCACTTAAAACAATGGGGATTATGCCATTTATAAATATATTTAAAATATTAGACATAGTATTCATGGAAGCACTTTGAAGAAGAAATTTCAATAAGTTCTCTGTATTCTTCTGAATCATATACAAACTAATACAGGATTGTAAAACAAATAACGCGTACAACATCCAGGATCTACACCAGAAAATTGGAATGGACATAACAAAGACAAATTACAGTAACGATAAACAATAGATAATCAGCTGCTTCCATTAAGTTAACTGAATATTTTTACCATCTGATTGGCTGATTCTGTTTTCACACGGTTATCCCGCGTTGAATGCTATTGAAGGCTGTACAGTTTCTGAAAGGAATGTAATCTGAATCTGAGTATTGATAAGTTTTAACGATAAATAAATATTGTTTCAGTAATATTGTATACCAGTGTACACACAATAATACTGTTTTTAACAACACTAGAGGCTCCGCCCCTGCTAGCTTCGCTCACCAACCCCGGCTGCGACCAATGGCGAAGCCAATGCACACAGATTATTGTATACTCTGATATTTTCCTGAAAGTGACAAGTGAGAGGGGACCTATACACAGCTAATGTAAGACAGAGGTCAAATAGACACGACTATCTCCAGTAATTCGAATTGCGGCATGCGTTGTAATTTAATTATAAATATTGACAAATCAATAAACAAAATTCCAAACAAATTTTGATATTACTAACTAAAGGAAACAATATGTAACACTAGACATAACACTTACAATACAGTAGTTCTTTTGTTTGCTTTTAAATAATTTGTTTAAAAATATTAGTTGTGAAGAGTAATAAAATTGCCTGATTCTAAATTTGCGAAATTAGTGGAAAACAAACGTATTTTGAACAATTGCAGGCCTAACCTAAAATTATGTTAAAGGTTTGATCCATATCAGCTGTTTTATTTATAATTTGTAACAACATTTAAGTTAGGGACACTCAAAATGTGTTTCAACCACACATTGTACATCTTGCTCTTGTTCTAATACTGTACTACTTACTGATGTACTGTCTATAATTTTACGTATTTATCGTCAATTGCCATATTTTCTTGTATATATTACCATTTGTTGCAATACCTTCACTGACAGAATCAGTGTCACTTTCACTGTCATTATCAGGCTATTTAAAAATCAGAAATACAAAATAAAAATGAAATATAATTTTCCTTCACACTTTCCAAACAAAACTTTTAGGTCAGGCACGTAAAAGCTTACGGTACTGCGCATAATACACAAATGGCAACAAAACTATTTACACACGAAATAAAATTAGCCAAAAGCCAACTAGATACGAATTGTGTCTAATTTAGTTCTGGCAATATAAATATGTTTCCATGTACTAACATAAACTTTATTCATATAAAAAAAGATGGAAAATAATCTGTAAAAATCATAAGTAGGTCTTTATTTGATTGTTTCTAATTTGTATTCCCATGGCTACCAACATCAAACTTTAAATTATTGTTATACCATGTTATACTTGGTTACAAAGAGTATACGGAGATGGTATATGAACTCTAATAAATAATTGACAAATGAAATTATTGTTTACAAATAGCTAAAATGGGAATAAAAGGGTTTTAGTAATACACTGAAAACATGGTGCGTGATAAGCAAATCTATGTACAGCAATAAATTACTAAAAGAGAACCAGATGTGTGGAATATAAACTCTAATTGGAAGTATTGGAATTTCACAAACAGAATAAAAGCCTGTACATATCAATTTTCATTGCTTAAGCAATTATTGGTAATGTGATATGGAGTCTATTATTGTTCTAGTAGCCTAGACATAAAATAGGAAAAGAAACAAATGCGGAAACTACTTAAACTAGTATTCCATTAAATGCATTTTTTATTAGGTTTTTAAAATATGTGTGCATTTATAAATCTCGCTCTCTCAAAAAAAAACTGTTTTATGAATGTACGTAATTGATTTGATTCATGCAATTAATTATATAATGTTTGTTATAGTCGTTATGGGTCTGATGTAATGGCGGGCGTCTTGGGTTTTTATCCCGTAAGAGCAATGTTAAATTTAAACATATTTATTTCGTTTATTTTTTATCGTAAAATTGTTTGATAGGTCTCATTTTAACCACAAGTACAATAAGCATCTGATTTTTGGGTTTACGTTTTTTTAATCCCATTAATTTCATATTTATGGAATTGTCATATATTAATTACCGAGTTTGTACTTGTTTCCTTACACAATGAAAAATGAAAAGTTAAAAGTAAGTTAATTGAATCGCAAGCCGAATAAGCAACTTTATAAAGAATATATAGTTTTTTCCACCAAGAAGTTACAAAAGATATATTTATTAAATGGTTTAAAATGAGGCAATGTGAAAGCGTTCAGCTGCAATTAACTAAACTGTTTGGGTAAAGCTATAAGGTGAATCGCTGGAGTCTCCTGTTGCTTTCTATTTTGCTGGAGCAGACCCTTACCATTGAAGAAACAACACTTGTTTCTTCAATGCCCTTACACATCATTCCACCAGCCGTGGCACCTGACGGGTTAGGAGACCCTTTACTCTCACACGCGTACTCGCGAGTGCCAGGGTAAGACCAACCCGGCCAGACAGATGACTCAATACTGGGGTGTTCAACAAGCAATTGCTGATTTGATAAATCACAAATTTTAACAAATTTAAATATCGTATTTGAAACCTTCGTTAGATTTAAAAGAAAGTGACACCAAACACGACATGATTATGATAATAAATGCATAAAGGTAATGATTTGTTGACGAAATTTTAACCCTATAATCGGCAATGTTAACGAAAATGGATTTCTTGGCGTTTCCAAGCATATTTTCAAAAATTCGCCAAACATAGTAATTATATACCAATCCAAAAGTTTTCAGTACCTTTAGTACATAGTAAACATTTTTTGTAATTTTTTCAATAAGTGTACATCCGTACACAACGAACTATTAGCAAGAAAAGAAAATAGTTTGCCGGTCTGGTGGGCTGGTTATGATAACCGGAGGTTTTTTAGTGGGTAAAAATCCCACACTACCATTGAGTGCAATGGTGTCTTTTTGAAGATTTTCACCTCCCGGGGGGTGGGGGATAAGTGTAAAAAAGTTTCGTAATTTAGTTCTAAATAGAACTGCATTAAAATATTTATCAATTTCAAATTTCTTATTTTGAAAACAACTCTTTTTATACTCCTACTATATAAGAATGTTAACAAAACTATGCCAAAACTATTTTATAACAATTATAGTTTGACTGTTGTAGCTCGTGCATCATTGAAGATGGCGACTTTGTCGTTGAAACGCGTTTGAGTTAATAAACGTATTAGTTGTGAGATTTTGTGTTCTAAGTTTATTCTATCAAGTATATCTTCTCATAAGTCAAGCTCAGTATTATTTGTATGTCTATTTTATAATTAAATTTTCATTTTTTAAACAAAGTGTATTAATTTTTACTACTAAATTTCGGGATTTCGGTGGGAGGTGTGGGGGGGGGGGGTTAACACCCTACACCCCCTGGCTACGGCCTTGACCTTATCATTCCACCCTAATCCACACCTTACTCAGTTTTTAATATCTCCAAATTTTTTTATACCATTTTATAGAAGGTGTAACTTTAAAACTTAAATTAAAAGAAAAGCTTTTAAAAATACGTTAAAACCAGTTTTTTGATATGCTGTAATATTCTAAGGGTAAATTTACTTGTTACTGATGTTAAATCCAGAAATAAGTTTTAAAATTATCGCACAGTGGAGGGCTTTAATGAATTAGATTATAATCTGGTTTTACAATGCAATTAGTAAGCGAGGTGGTATCTGACAGTTGATTAGAGAACAATGGAATGTTCTATTAATTTAAGCAGATAAAGTTTAGTCGGGATAGGTAGTGAAGTATGTATTACGTTTTAACGAAGCTTAGACCGGCGAATTATTATATCAGTAATTTTTTAATATTAAAAGTTATTAATATGTCTGTACTGCTAAATAAAATTGTACTATTTCGACTAAAATAAGCATGGTTTCTATGAATTCATACCATTGTAGCTCTCTGAATGAATATATTCTGGTTGATACCACCGATCAACAAAAATATTGGTGATCAACACTTTTTAACCAATATTTTCCAATACAACAACTAAATTAATTGGATTTTGTAAGAAAAATTATTCATATATTATTGAATCATTTTTTGAATGTGTAATATAGACGGTACAGTAGTGTAAGGCAATATTATAAACATTTAATAAAAGTAGTAAACATACACATGTATCTGTGATAGTCAACTGTGCCCAGCCTGTAGTGTAATGTCAAAGTGCTGACCACATTTCTGCGCAGTTTCATCAATATCGTTGTATATAAAATTGTCTTAATAAATAATTCCCAAAATATCTGAGTACGACTGATGGATAAAATTCTCTACTGGTCTAATGTTTACTTTCTCAATATACTATAGTAAAGAGAAAGTACAGTGATCGCAAAAAAATCGATGTTGAGATTTTTGTGGAAATATCCGTTTTGGGACCCCTGAGTAAAAAAAGTGATTTTTACAAAATTTCTGTCTGTATGTCTCTATGTCTGTCTGTACGTCTGTATGTCTGTATGTTTACAAAGAGAAAGAAAACTATTCGATCAATTTCGAACAATTTTTCACCAAACATGTCAATTAGGCCTGCATATTAGGATGCACGAAAAAAGGTTTTGAAACATTTTGAAAAACAACCCCGTTTTTGGCCAAAACCCCAAAAATCTGTTATTATTTTTTTTGTAAAAAAAAACGGCTCTAACGATTTTGACAAAATTTGTCTTATTTGTAGCCCTTAATGTACCCTACCATATGCAAAAAACCGCAGCTTTCTAAAAATTCTCGTTTAGCTAATAATAATAATAACTGATTTTTGGCAGAAAAGGGGGTTGTTTTTTAAAATGTTTCAAAACCTTTTTTTTGTTCATCCATACAGGCCTAATTGACGAGTTTGGTGCAAATTTGTTCGAAATCGATTGAATAGTTTTCCCTCTAGCTAATAATAATAAGATTTATTAGTTAATTAATATCCTACTATCACCTCTCCTACAATTATGAAGTCACAGTGAATCTGTTTAATATTTAAATATGTTTGTGAGAAAGTATGAGCCAGCTCCTGGTACCGTTTATTGCATTTGTGTTTGGACTCTAATACTAAAACAAAATGGTTGATGAAATACTCCGGCCTACTACAAACAATAGGGGATGGATTCTAAGTGATTTATTAATTAAAATCGACAAGTTTGGCAAGAGGGAGTTATTAACTAATTACAAGATTAGCGCAGATTTGAAAAATTAACTTTATTAATTAACTTCAGACACAGCTTTTCCTCTCTCTCTTTGCTTTTAAACTTAACAAGGAATTTAGAAATTAGTAATATTAAGCAGGGTATTTAATTTATATATTGTATCATATTATTTGAACCATATTTATTTGGTCAAAAGAAAATTTTATATATTGTGCAGGTGAATTTTAAATTGTATGTTTGCTTAATGGTTAAAGATATAAACAATTTTATCAAAGATAAGCGTTGCATAGATAAGCCTTTTATCTTCCGAGGAATAAATAGTGTTTCTGTTAAAATGCAATAAACATAAAATACAGAATTTATTAATGTTTTATCGTATATCCCGCTTTAAAGACGTCCTTCCACAAGAGTACAAGCCAATTATCACCTGCAGTATTAATTACGTACTTAAAAACAATAAGACAATACCTAATTTTAGAACTGATTTTGGTGCAATAACTATACCAGGATTATTGTAGGTAAAAATTATAAGTATAATTTGACCTCGCAGCTGAACCACTGACGTGAGTTGAGCAAATTTTAAAAATTAAGTTTATAGGCCTATGTTTTAGGGTTTCAACCAACAATTTGGGAAATATGTCTATTCACGACGGTGCTGAATAACCGCAAAATGGTTCCAACGCCGCTCCGCATATTACGAGTATCTTCAATAGACAATGCATAGCGTGCTTTGCACGCCAACCCCCACGGTAGAATCTGCCACATGGCTTTGAACCGGGTGCTTTTATGGTATTTTACGTTTTGATCGATTTTGGGGGAACTGAGCGAGCTATAAGGTCGTCTAAAAAAACGAAATGTGCAGAATAACGTCCTACATTTATTTTTGTAGAAAAAACTAAAAAAAATTAATTCTCGTAGGAAAATCTAAAAAAATAGTTATTTCATATTTTTTACAAAAATGTGTACCAAATGTGAACCAAATCGGAATTAAAATGCGGCTTCTAGAGTGCAATTACATACATACATATATATAAATGGTGTTCTGGGGACCATGATTGGTGCTCATTTGCTACTCCCGACCTTGGGTCTTATCATAAGGTCCACTGCAATAGCTAATTTTTCCTATGGAAATTCGCTAATAAATATAGCATTTTCGTTTTTAGGAATTTCATAGTTCATTAGCTAATTTCAAGGAAAGATGAGCTAATGCAGTGACCCTTATGGTGAGACCTAAGTTCGGGAGTGGGCAATGAGCACCTATCATGATCCCCAGAACACGTTTAGGAGTGTCAATAAATATTTTATAAACATATAAATTTATTCGCACTATAACGGCCGCATTTTGACACAAAATTATCATCATTTGTAGCATTTATTTCACCAAAATAATTATGCAATAGTGAAGCATTGTCGGGTCAGCTAGCTCCACATTTTTAAAACCATTTTATAGAAGATGTAACTTTAAAACTTTAACTAAAAACAAGAGTTTAAAAATAAGTTAAAAACTGTTTTTTAATACATATATATATTTATAAGCTGTAAAATTCTAAGGCTAAATTTACTTGTTACTGATTTTACATCTACAAAGTAGTTTTAAAATTAACGCACAGTGGAGGGCTTTAATGAATTATATTATAATCTAGTTTTACAATGCAATTAGTAAACGTAATGATATCTGACAGTTGATTAGAGAACAATGGAACGTTCTATTAATTTAAGCAGATATAGTTTAGTCGGGATAGGTTGTGAAGTATGTATTTCAATTTAACGAAGCTTAGACCATCACAGTCCGCATTATTACATCAGTAATTTCTTAATTTAAAAAGTTATTAATCTTTCTGTACTGCTAAATAAATTCATATAGTTTCATCTAAATTAAGAATGGTTTCTATGAATTCATACTTTTGTAACTCTCTCAAAGAGTATATTCAGATTAATAATGATATTATGGTCATCGGACAAGCAGAAATATTGGCGATCGACACTTTTTAACCATTGTTTTCCAATACAATAACTAACATTATTGGATTTTGCATGAAACTTTACCTATACATTTAAGCTTATTTTGGTTAGGTAATAAAGACGGTATGGAAGTGGATTGGCTAAGTATCGAAAGTGCACATGTATCAGTAATAGTCAACTGTAGTGTAATATCACAATGCTGACCACATGCCTGCGTAGTTTCATCAATATTGTTGTATAAAAATTGTTTCAACAAATAATTCACAAAATATCCGAGTACGACTGAGGGATAAAATGCTCTACTGGTCTAGTTTTTATATTTTGTTTCAAATCTCTAATACTAAAACAAATTGGTTGATGAAATACTCGAGCTTAATACAAACAATAGGGGATGGATTCTAAGTGATGTATTAATTAAAATCGACAAGTTTGGCAAGAGGGAGTTATTAACTAATTACAAGATTAGCGCAGATTTGAAACCTTAACTTTATTAATTAACTTCAGACACAGCTTTACTTCTCTCTCTTTACTTTTAAACTTAACAAGGAATTTAGAAATTAGTAATATTAAGCAGGGTATGTGACTTATATATTTTATAATTTTATTTGGCCGATATTTGTTTGGTAAAAAGAAAAGTACATATTGTGCAGGTGAATTTAAGAGTGTATGGTTGCTAAACCGTTAAAGATATATACAATTTCAACACAGATAAGCGTTATAAGCCTTAATGGTGAGATCTAACGTCGGAAGTTGTCAATGAGCACCTATCATGGTACCCAGAACACGTTTTGGAGTGCGATTAAATATTTGATATATTTAGATATATTTGCACTATAATGGCCACATTTTACTTCCAATTTGGTCCAAAATTGGTACACTCGTTGGTTATCTAAGTCGCTCGAACGAGTTCATTAGCCAACAACCGGAAGCACGTTCCAAACCCCCTTCCGGAGGACGGAAATTGGTAGACTTTTTCTACAATGTTTATGATATTGGTGTAATAATTCCAATGAAAACATTAAACACCATATATTATCTGTACTAATAAGTTAGGTTATTTTTTACATGTTCTCTTATGTTTTTATTTCGTTTGTTAACTAATTTTATATTGACCGTAAATTTAGATTATTAAATATGCGGATGCTTTGTTTCCTTATTTACATAATTATTCTATTACTAAGACCTTGTAAATGAGCGGTTAGCATACCTGACTCTAAATCCCAAGGTTCCCGGTAGAAGACCGTAGATAACTTTAAGAAAGTTGAAGATTATCTAGAAAAAGTTCATAAAATTTTCGCCGTAAGAAGTTTAATATTTTTAAACCGTAAACATTTTACTGTAAAAATCGAACATCCAAAAAGAAGATTTACAAGATTAAATTTACTTAGATTAGATTTTACTTTTATTATTTGTTTGTAAAAAATTCGTTTCTTCTTGTCAAACAAATATCAGTCGATTTCTGTCAACGAGCCAACATGTCAAAATACTAAAAGCAAATTGAGTCGTAAACTCAAAGTTCTTTGGAGTGCTGCGAAATATACTTTCACTAAGCTAAACATTGTTTGTTTTACTTTATAGGTTAAGTTTGTGGAGACTATTTATGGTTGGTGTTATGACGAAAGCATACCACCCTTTCATTCCAGTAGTGCCAATCTTTGCATACAAAAAGTATTCTTTGGTGCAGCAATGCATCTTTTCTCCCAATCAAGTGTTTGGATCACTATCTTGTACTATAGTACAAATTATAATAAATTTACATGTATTTAATTTTCGGAATAATATTCAACGTTAATTGAATATTAGTATTTACCAAAACACTAGCATTTGAATTTGTCTGAAATTACTGAAGATCTATTATTTACATTTTTTAACATGACAACATGTGTAACAATCAGCTAAGTATAATCCGTTTTCAAAATATTACGATAAATCGAAAAAAGGTTTAGATACCGATCTTCATATGAAATAAAATATACAGGTTTTTAGCTAGGATTCGCCGCTTAGAAAGCAAAATGTTTTTATTTATAACAAACCTAAATAGGGAATGTAAATAACTATTTTACAAGCAGAAACTAACTTACTAAAAATTTAAGGTATATCCAACATAATATTAGTTTAAGACTGCACGTTTACATAAACATGGAGACAAATAACCCTAAGACGTTATGATTGAGTGGGGCAAACGATTTTTATCAATTTCCTACTAAATTAAATAAATCTATAAAAAAAGAACAACAGGTAGAACGTGATTTGACTAGAAGTAACAATGTTTTAGGTAACCAGGTCAAAAGTAAGAAACATGTCGGCCTAACATTAAACAACGAGTTACAACGCATGCTTTCATACGAGAAGAGCTACCTGAATGTTACTCCATAGGCGTATTAAAGAAGGTGTGTGCATCGAGGAGCGTGAACTCGTTCGGCCCGCGCAGCTACGTCACGTGCGACAGACTCTGAACCAGCAGTTCCAAGTGCAATTGTAAGCTTTTGCTCAAACTGCGAATCAAATACTTTATGATTGTCTAAAAATTATGTTTTTGGTATCGATGGAAAGGTAATAAATATAGCATTAAAATGATCTATGTCCATGGTCAAATATTCCTAGGCATATAATTTTGAAACAAGCCCAAATACGGCTTTGAATGACACAAAAACTATCCTAAGTGAGGAAGTTTTTTACTATTACTTTCGGGAGGCATTCAAAGACATAGAAATGTAGTTAATAAAATGTAGTAAATACTGACATAAATTTGTTTTATGAAAGTTGTAGCTGTCCTATAAAATAAGATTGTAATCAGAACCATAGTTACTCGCTTCTTGCGGCGATTGAATGTACGCTAATCTAATTTGTTATTAGTTCTTATTTCTCTTCGTTATTTATTATTCAAGTTGTTGTGAACAGGTAAATTTTGTTCAATCTATAATTATGAATTTTTAAAGAGTTGACAAATTTAAGTAGCTCTATAGGGTAAAACCTTTTAGCATCAATATGTTGGTGATTTTTCCAGTTTATTGGTTTTGTTATGTTTACTAGGCCTACTAAATTTACTTTCAAAAATTGAAATTATCTAAATTGTGATTTTTTAGTTAGCCTACCCAAGGATAAATAATAAATAAAAATAAATATAAACTAATTATTAATGAAATAATAAAAAAAATAGTATTCTAGGTGATAAATAAAAAGTCGTAGTGAATACAACATTGCGTTATATTTCAGTATTAACACTAGATTACTTATGTCAAAATTTTGTCACAGAATTACTTATGTATCTTAAATTTGAATAACAAATATTTTTTTAGTGTACTAAAATAATTTTGTAATTATTGTTTCAAATTGTAATTGTATCCCAGCATATTTTCGGGCTATATATAAAAAAAATAACAAAATAAAAACAAGAAATTTGAAAATAATTAAAAATCGTATAAAATTTGTTTTAATATTTTTAAAACACATACTTATGGTAAATACTTGAGTTGTACTACATTTTTTTAGTAAAATTCAAAAGTTATTTTTCCTCTATGGGTTTGGTTGATTAATTAAAAAGTTAAATAATCTTTCTAATCTTTTTCATTATTCCTCTTTTATTGTCCGATTGGAGTTTTTTGTTCAACTCTCTTATCCGGATGAAGGTTCTTGTTCGGATCCAGCACATGATGACTTTGGATCTTATCAAAATCCATTTCTTTTTTCAAAATACTGTACACTTCAGCCAAAATATTTTTCCCCTTTTTGAAATAGTTCCCATGAACATTTTGGAAAACTGACCCCAATGTTCGTCTTGCAATGTTCATGAAGTATCATTTGGGTGTATTAAATAACCTCTATTTAAAAGGTTAATCCATGCTAATTAATGGTTATTAATTATAAGAAATGTTATTACAATAATACACTTTGTTGCCTATAATTAATAACATAATATGACGTTAAAAAAGCTTGAAGGTCGTACAGGTTTCGGCGGTAAATATGGCAAAGGAGCCTAGACTGGAGCTCCGACTGTCGCACTCTACGTCACGGGTAGGCTGGAGTGGAGGGAGAAGCTGCGCATGCACACACCTTCTTTTTAATACGCCTTGTGTTACTTCTACCTCAATGAGAAAGTCAAGCTTATGTATTCATTTTCCTGTTTTGCAATATATCAAGCTGTGGAAATTATGTCACGATAAAGTAGATCAATTGACAAGGGAAGTATTGAGCATACAACATTTGTATTAAAATAAATAACCTTTACTTCTTTAAATAAAAAAATTAAAATATTTTCTTTTCAAATACTTGGAAACTCTGTACCTATATTTGTATTGTTTAGTCAAGAAATAATATAATTTGTTGACAGTTATAACGGTTGAATTTCTTTAGACAAACATAACACTGTTTAATTACCGCCGTCTGTTATTCAAAAGTTGTTTAACTTAAAGAGAAGAATAAATCCTCCTGTGTAAATAATCCCCTCGCCCCCCTTGTGCAACAATTAAAACATTTCAGAATCCTTTGTCTGCGACTTTACTTCGTGATCAAACGGCATTAATGACTTAAAAATAAATCATGATATTACGAAATTATTTATGTGTAGTCAAAGAATATTATTTTATATTATTTAAAACCTAATCATGAACCGTTGACGTGAGTTGAGCGAATTTTCAAAATTAACTATTTGGGAAATTGGTAATAAAACTCATAAAGGCGGTGAATAGGTGTTAGTGTGTGCGAAATAAATTAATAGAATTTGTTTGCATATTGACCTTTCGGCTTTGGCTTGTGGACTGAGCTTTGCGAGTTTCCACCAACCTCGACCAACCTCCCTCGGATTATAGATTACTCTGCTTCGCTCGTAGCTCACAAACTCGCTTTTTATGGTACTTTTTGGGTACTTTTTGTGTAATAAAGTTTACAATATCAATATTAATTAAATATTACAAAATAAATTGTCTAATGTTATGAAATCAAGGTCAAAATAAAACATTGTTAGAATTTAAGTACAAATATGTAGAAACAAATATACAGGATGTCCCCGAACTCTCTGGACCCCTTTTGTGTATATGTTCCTGGGATCGAAACAAACTATTTCACAATATACACATTGGTCTACGGGGCTTATTTTTCGTCTGTCTGTCTGTATGAGTTTTTTAAAACAATACTTAACATTTTTGAAAGTATGAAGGATATTGAGCTCAAATTTTGTACACCTATTTGTTACGTAACCCCTTATCACTGTACGGAAAATTAGATCATTATTTTAAATATTTTCAAAATGGCGGCCGTTTATAATTTATAATGTCAAATATCTCAAAAACCGCTAACTTTAAAAAAATTGCAAGAGACAAAAAAGTTTACTTTTCTAATGAAAAACACAATGTTTCTTTTATTTTGACTGCAGCTCAAAGGATAGCAGAGATATTGACAAAAAAAAGGAAAATGTATTTCTTGGTAGTTGTCAACAATACCCAGAATTTCTCTAGAAACTAAATATTTTAAAGTCATTATGAGCTAAAATAATCAGTTATTTGCATTATGTTACGAGCACTTTCTGAGCTGATTCTACTAGCAAAAAATAAAGAAAAAGGTTCATATATTCTTAGGTCAGGAAATGCTTCGTTAGAGAGTTATTGCCCGTGTTTCAGATTACTCACAGAAACGAATCCCTATTGAAATATGTAGGACGTTAAGTAAGGTAACATTTAATTTAATTTACGTAAAATGAGCAGATAAATTTAAAAAATAGGTCCCAGTACTGTAACTGCAGTAATTGTTGCGATATTTGACACGAAAAGCAAAATTCGGTCTCAATTCTGTAACTCGCTAAGGTTAACTTGACAACTACCAAGTAGTACATTTTTCCTTTTTTTGTCAATATCTCTGTTATCCTTTGAGCTACAGACACAATAAAAAAAACATTGTGTTTTTCATTAAAAAAGTAAACTTTTTGTCTCTTGCAATTTCTTTATAAAGTTAACTGTTTTTGAGATATTTGACATTAAAAATTATAAACGGCCAACATTTTGAAAATATTTAAAATAATGTTCTAATTTTTCGTACAGTGTTAAGAGGTTACGCAACAAATAGGTGTACAAGGTTTGAGCTCAATATCTTTCATACTTTCAAAAATGTTAAGTATTTTGTAAAAAACACATACAGACAGACAGACGAAAAATAAGCCCCGTAGACCCATGTTTATATTGTGAAATATGTTTGTCTCAATCCCAGGAACATATCCACAAAAGGGGTCCAGAGAGTTCGGGGACACCCTGTATAATTCGAATTATATATTTCAGGTATTGAAGTTAGGTGTAATTTTTATTTTAAATCTCATTTTGAGTATAAGTCTACGTTATGATTACTAAGTTATCTGTTACTTCTATTTTCTTTTCTTTACGCGTTTCGGACCTTATGTCCTATCATCAGATCCCATTAATTGATAATAACTATGAGTATGTTGATTTTGAAACTAATTTTATGCCGTAAGATATATGTAAAAAAGGCAAATACAATTTACGTGATGGAATGATTTGAGATATATATAGAGCGTTTAAGTTAAACATTAAACGAAGAATTACATTTTTCACAGTAAATAAGCTGGGATAACTTCTGTCCTGCAGTCTTCATTAAAACGTCGAGATGCCTGGTCACTGAATGATTGTGTACTGTTTGTACGTGTTTAAGTGTTGTTATCGTTTTAATGTTGACGATCTCCAATGAGCGAAGAACTGATGATACTTTAACTTAAATTACTGTTAAAAGTTGCTAAATAGCTTACATGACAACTGTACTATTTTTACAGATTTCTTCTCCTACATCGTAAAGCGCACATAGCATTGTAATAACTTCTTTGTATCATGACAACAAATTGTTTTGGTACACAAAAAGCAGTCAAGATGAATGAATTAATTATGACTTAAAGCAGGTTTTCAAAGTGTCGTCCATCTTCATAAATGCATGAAGCGAGCAGCTGTACTTGCACTTACACAATACACAGTTGTTGTGTTAGCGATTTTTGTTAAATAGTTTAAGTACGTTTTTTGTATAAAATAAAGTATTTGTGAAATTGAAACAGCTTTTTAACATTCCATTGTAAAACATACTGCACTTTGAGTTACATTTTATTGTTTGCAAAAGGTAAATCATGCCTCTTTAATAATTGTTGAAATAAGAGTTTCTGAAACTTTTAGTGCTCCTAGCGGCTAAACGGTTAAGTTTATATATAAAAAGAAAAACACCAAGAATCAAAATTGGAAGTATTGGAATGAAATTTGGTATGTAGTTTCCTCTATGGCCGTGGGTGCTCGCTACGAAAGGTTTAAAAAAAATATAAATTTTAGGGGGATTTGGGGGGTGGGGGGTCGAAGTTACTAAACATCCCCTTAAAAGAAATACATAGTCTGATATAGTAGTTTCTTCTAGAGCCGTGGGTGCTCGCTACGAAAGGTTTTAAAAAAATCTAAATTTTAGGGGGGTTTGGGAGGGGAGTCGAAGTTACTAAACATCCCCATAAGAAATACATAGTCTAACATAGTTATTGATAAATTTTTTGTTACATTTAACTTAGATTTATCTAACCGTGCAAAGCCGGATCGGGCAGCTAGTAACGTATATTATAGCATAATCTATAACTCATATATATACAAAAATCAACTTTATAAGAAATTATAACGATTGAAGTTTGTTGTAAACTTAAAACCAAACTATAATCTACACTGGGTTTGTTTAATATTACAGATGATGATGGGTGAAATCAGCTGTTTAGATGTAGGCCTACGAATGTTTCCGAAGTTAAACAAATAGGTATTTTTTCTTTACATTTGTATAAACAAATATATTGATGATAAAAAGTTGTATTTATATAGGCCTATAGTCTATAACCTCAAAGCAAATATTACAAAGTATATTATAGCATATATTAGTTATTTAGCTCATATTTAAAAAAAACTACTTCACAAGAAATTATAGGCTAACGATTGAAGTTGTAAACATAACCTCATACTATAGGCTATATCGGGTTTGTAGTATTACAGGTGATGAGTGAAATCTGCTGTTATATTATATGTTACTCACGTACGTACGGACGTACACTCGCTTTTATAGGAGTAAATTTTTACTAAACTACTATTAAGCTCTTCTCCAGGGTAACATCTAATGTATGCATACGTTTTATTAAATTAGATGGTGTTTGATTTTTAAATTGAAACTACTGTTACTCGGTTGTTTACCCATGCATGGATGCGTTAGTTTGTAGGATATAATAATTATGAACTCAATAAAAATTTATAAAGTTATTCTATTTAGTCCATAAGAATTAATATAATAAACATATTTTTAAAACTGTTTAGTTTCTAGTGATATATTAGGTCCTGGAATCTTTGGCTACACGTTTTAGATTTTTAAGTTGCCTAAGAGCTGGAATAACTAAGAATAAGAACGGTGTTTATGTTTAATGGGATTATAATTCCACGAAAATCACTTTTCTACAGCAAGAATGGGCTAATAATAACCTCAAATAATATAATGAAGAGTACTACAAAGGTGCTAAAAATGTGAACTATTTCCGTGAAACTTGGGACTAATTTTATTCTACCAAATAATTCCAATTTATTCTCTCTCTCTCTAAAAAAACAATGAGAAGCTTACATTTCTCATTTCCTTTTCTGGATATCGCAACCATATTTTAAACTAACAATATTTGCAATATCTTCCATTTATTCTAAATATCGTGGGTTGAGAATATGAAAACCCTCATATTACATAACACTTTTCACGTTTACATTTTGATGAGACGTTTAAAATATTTGTATATCTTTAAAAATACTCGCAACTATTGGGTCAATAAAATAGTAATTAAAATAGCAATTAAAGAGGAAAAATAGGTAGTTAAACGTTATGTTTGTGTTAATAAAGGTTTTAAATATGTTTAAGCTAACCAAACGGACTATAAGGTTGAAAAAAAATGTGCAGACTAATCTGCTATTCTGTTGTAGATAAAACTCTGAAAAGTTTCGTTCTAGTACGAAAAGTATAAAACAAATACTTTCGATGTTGGAGTTTTTTAACTAACTAGTCCGAGTGACTTAGAAAACAACGTGTTTATCAAATGGACTTAAAATTTGGTCGTTAGAGTGCGAAATCACGTATATATGTTCACATATAAAATTTTTAAAGACACCCAAAAAGTGTTTTGGGTTCCATAATCGGTGCTAACTGATTTCTTCTGACCTTAGGTGTTACCATTAGTCATTGCAATAGCTCTTTTTCCTATGAAATTCGTAATATATGTCAACTCAGCCTAAACTGAGTCTTAGAATGAAAAACACATGAAAGAGACCGTAATTTGAACTTTCAAAGAACTAGTTTTAAATTATAAATTTACAGTTTTATATCACTTGAGGTCGAACACTTTATTGTGCTGCTCAAATTAAAATTTACTCGAAATATTGAAGTAATACTTTGTTCTGTAAGTCAATAAAATTTTATAAATCATCACAATATTCAATCTAAGATGTTGGACTTCGGAGATCGATCGCGTCAATATTGAATGTACGTTGAATACAGCCGAAGTACGTTGTATTCAATGTACATACAATAATGACGTGTCGAATCAGAAGTCCAAATACAATATAGTAACAATGTTCATGTCCGTCTAAGTAAATCTTTCAAAACCAGATCTAATATTTATTTAGACTTCGTTCTGATATTTTAGTTTTAGATAAAGAAGTGAATGTTCCTTGTGTAACACTAAGCTGCTGTTGCGTTTTGAGAACAGCTGTTTTTAGTTGGTTTCACCTGATTCAAGCTGATTTGATGCGTCACGTTAGACAAATAAATATTTAGCTAGACTTATGATATAATAAACTTGATAAAATAAAACTTAACACTAATTATTACAATTAATAATTCTAACTAGTGTCAAATACAATGTCACTGCCTCACCTTTAAAGCTTTAAACTCGTGCATTACTAAAGATCGCTGAGTAAAGTTATGTTTCATCCCATTAGATTCTTTGTATACATAAATTAACTATAAAATCTCCAGAATGGTCTAATGTACCGCTTTTAACGAGAGATATTGATTCAATCACCTTGAGGACCATATTAATTTTAGTAACTGAACATTTAATTAGAGTACAGATCACCGATATCAAAATTGCAGCTTCTAGAGTAAACCCGATAGGAGGGAAGAATTACTATTGTAACTGAAAAGTGTTTTTACCTTTAAATAAATATCAACAAATGAGGAAAGGAACTATTAAATGCATTGTACAAATCATATAAAGAGACAAAGAGAGTGGATTTTTGTATAAGTGAATACGTTTATATCAATATGTAAAAACCAATAGAAGAGAGACAGTAGAGTTTTCTGTAAGTAGATTAATTTATATCGATATAGTATAATGTGATTTTTATAATTTTGTATTGAGATCGCAAAAGTAGTATACGGAAATCGCTTCTTACCTACTATATCGCTTATACAAGCTATATAAGTGTTCATTGTTTTAAACAAATTCCTGAAATTCGCAACCTGTCGTACATGGATTGAAATCTAGTTTTGTTTAATATTGTGAATACAAAATATTTAACTAACAACATCCATTAGTCCCTTCGAGTTTATATAATACAAAATAATACTCCTTCCCCATAAATAAATGAGATATTAACAAGAAGAAATTGTTTAATCAAGACATTTTAATAACAAAGACAAGAGATAATTCTCTGACACAAAGTAAATTCACAGACAAAGGAATCTTAAATGTTGTAATTGTTTCACAAGTGTACCAATCTTACAAAAGAATAATTAAGTGAACGGAAACGATACTGGGCCACATAGATTGGTACTGTTCAAGACTTACCTTAGAATTTAAATATCACCAAAAGTAGGAATATTTCAGCTTATCTCTTACAATGCACAGGATACCTAAAGGTTACCTCAATAAACCATAGAAATATGTATAATTTTTAGGTTTATTAACCAAGTTAAATAAAAGTTTATACGCCCTTAATACAAAAAGATAATTAACATGCCCTTAATACAAAAAGGATTGAGATTTAAAAAAAGAAAACATATATATTTTATTAAATTTAATTTAAAAACCCTTCCCAAAAATAAAATTCAAAAAAAAACCTTCCCTTTTAATAATAATTACAGAATTTATACAGAAGATTTACAAGTTACAAAGTTTTAACATGAAGTACCATGGATTTGTTTTAAGAAAAAAAATATATATTTGTCGTTGGCCAACTCTAAAAAGGTAATTATAAATAATTAAATCAATAGACAAAATTAATTATGAGACGTCTCTCTATATATAAAAAAAAGGTGTAAAATTTCTAATATGCAGCCCTTAGGGCTAAGGTCCGAAATGTGCTAGCTTGCTCCTCCCAAATTATTTAATACTAACATATCCTAAGTAGTACACATATGCAAAAATTACTTTCAAAATACAGCCTATTTAACACTTAACATAAAAGAAAAGAACAAATGCAGATAGTTCTCATTTTAAATTAACTTCTGTCTCTAATTAAAACTCAGTAGAAATATTTTGATTATGTATTCAATTTTCAGTTGCAAGGTAGGCCTTTTCTAATTGTAGTAGTTGCAGGTTATCTCATTGCATTAAACATCCCCTGCAGTTGGACCAGTTTAACTGTATAACACAGATAACAATTTCCTTTTTAGAAAACTTGCAGTTATTTAAATAAGCATAAAATGATAGTTCTTTGAGTTGGCTGTTTTATTGAATTTTGTAGCACAAATAGCAAATTGCTACATAGATTGTGATTGTCAATATAACATGCGTAATGTTGCATAACACTGTCTGTACATGTTAGGTAAGCCACATGGTAACATAAAAGAAATGTTAACGTTTAGTTACATATCAGCCATATATTTTGCTTATAGCTTATTAAAAGTTTTCAATATCTGTTACACTGTAGACATACTACACAGTTATAGTTAATTAATGCATGACACTTTAGGCTTGTTTGTGGAAATATGTTTAGGCTTTAACAATAACAAAAATGATATCGGTTTTATAGTTTTTTGTAGGCTGTAAGAATTACATTTAAAATTTAGGCTGTAAGAATTACATTTAAGTTTAGGCTGTTGTAAAAAAGAAATACATAGGTTTCTCTAATAAATTGAACAAAATGAGTTAGGAAGTTGTACATGAAGCAAAAGTGGAAATAACCTAATTAAGTTTTACAAGTAATATTTTATAATTATTAAGGTAAAGCTAAAATATTCTACCTGGTATGCGGAAAACAAAAGGTTTAGAAGTAATTCATGTTCTTCAGCGACACACGTTACCCCGATCAAATTATTTAAAGTTTAGCAACATTACTACCACTTGGCAGCGTCTAAAAGTTTTCGTTCGTAACGGTCTAATGGCCGACCTACTAGTACAAACTTATGACCAAGCAATTTTTACTTGACGAGATAAAGAGACAGCTGATCGGTTGTCGGATTACAAAATGCCATCGCATACTAAACCAGTGCAACACCGTACAGAGTCGACATCTGGCGGAGAAAAGGATAACTATTTGGGGACTGGGTGAAGGTTAAATGATAGGAAGGTTGTAAATGTCGATGGACGTTACACAAGGCTAGCGATGGAATTATATACAAAGAGTAATTTGTTCTTCTTTTAAAGTCAAATAACTTTTGAATAATGGAATGTGGTATTTAAATCATTTTGTCTTTGTCACAATAAATTATTAAAAGCAAGACACGATGATTTAATGAATTCTTTTGCAAAGTTTTTATACAGGTCTAAAGCATTTACAAAAAAACATGTTCTATTAATTTATGTAAATAAATAGTTTTTTAAACAATATTTTGTATGCGTATTTATTGTTATAAGTCATATTACCATGAGTAGTATGAATAACTTTGCAATAAAATTATGACAGTACATGTTATTCTTTATAGTGACATAATTCATACAGCTTAACCCAGTGTAGGTGCTAATGCATGCATAAGCTTGAGTGGTACGAAAGGAAGTGTTATTATGTCTTGTTATTTTAATTCACAAGCTTCTCTCTCTGTCTCTCTTTCCTTACAACGTAGTTTTAGTTTGATTCAGGTTTCCTAAGCATTCAATTGCTTAAAAGAACATCAAATGTTCGGAATATTATAATTGAGGTATATACACTTTTTTTTGGCGACTTATAAAATAAAATTTCAATTTGTAAAAGGAGGTTTCTATGTAACAAAATAATATGTTTTTTTTCTTAATTTCTCCATGCTTATAACATTTTGTTCTTATGCTACACGAACTAAAGATATAAAAGAAAACATATTTCAACTCTAATTCTCATAGTTTAGTATTTTGTTATTATTATTATTATTTAAAGAAGATGCTCTTACTCATCACGCAATTATTTTTATATATTTTCATTTTATAAACAATTATACATTTATGTAATCAACTTCAATATAATTAACATCACAACTGGTTAAATTTAAATATACCAAGACTTGCAAGCAGGGCTGAGAAGGTCTTGAGATATTGCTTTCACACTTTATGTAAATACATTCAAATATTGTTTATATAGGACTAGTGTTTAGTTCGGGGGCTTTATTTGTCATGACACAAGTTATCCAAAAACACCAAGGAACTGCTATTACAAGGAAAAGATAACAACTAATATGGACGGTACATGCCTTCTCACAGTAAAAACCACGTCTTTCACAACACACCCTTTCACCACAAGTGCAGCTGGCTTTCTAAATGTACGCTTCCTCTAAAGCTGTCAGCCTACTGCATAGTTTTGCTTGAAGGTTTTGCTAGTCAAATAAAGTACTTAATTTCCGGGTGTTAATACTTCAAAAAACCACCACCTTCTCAGCTCTCATCGTATTTTATAAATGAATCATTAAACTAAAGACAATAAAGACTCTTAGATATAATAAACATATTAAAGCACGGGGATGCAATAGTTGTCTTTCACAACACATCCTAAGTGCAGCTGACTTTCTTCCTCAAAGCCGTGAAAACTTGTTATTGCATGTACTAAACTTAGTAGCTGTGTATAGGTTTACATATTAAATAAGTTTTGTATTTTAGATACTTGAATAGAGTTTGTAAGATTAGTAAAGTAATTTTCTGTTAATATTTAGTACTTTTGATTTCACAGTTTTCATGTCAAAAAATTCACAACTACTCCATTGTTTGGAAAGTACAACCACAACAAAAACATCAGTCTATCCGTGAAACATTCGCAACATTAAATCTCTTTTGAATATACTTCATCTTTGTTTTAATATAGTGATGTGTTTTTAATATTAAGGTTTGTACAAGTGCACATATGCAAGGTAATTATGTGTAATCATTACTTGTTCTGCACATTAAATAAGTTTTATATCTTAGATAATTAGTCAAATGATGTTCTGTTAATATTTACTATTTTTATTTTGGCAGGTTTTCCCATTTAAGTTGACTTCATCTTTTTTACATAGAGATGCGTCTTTCATTGAGGTTTGTACAAGTACACATATACTAGGTGATTCTGTAATGACGTGGGGGTTGTTATATGGATTAAAATAAAGAAAACATTAGCTGCAAACATAAGTCTAG
>JAGFPH010005734.1:36437-51369 GCA_018207615.1 Philaenus spumarius
CCAACAATCCAAACGATATTCATTACAAGGAAAACATACGTGAGAAGCAACATCCTGCGAAAAAATAACTTATTAATATATTTATTTGTATAGGTACTATTTAATAAAATGGTAAATTTTGTTTTATCGATACATTTTAAGGGTCTCCTTTACTCTGGGTAAAACTAAGAGTGTGATTTTAATAAAATTGATCTGAGCGCCTTGTGGGGGAGGGGGCTGACAATACTGGACTGAAAATACAGCCTCTAATAGAAATTGCAAGATCTCTTGCCGTTCCACGTCAGAGTGCTCCTTGTAAAATCTCTTTTATTTCCATAGTTTACTTACTGTAACACCGTAGTCGGTGACATGTCCCGTGGTGTTGGCTAACAGATTGCAGCGGGCACAGAATTACCGTATACGTTTTATTTTTTATTTAAATCGCGATGCTCATGTTTCTCTCTATTATAAAACTTTTAACATCTTAAAAAATAATGAACTACGGACATATCATACTCTGATGATGTTACATTCCATTCTACAAGTGCTGACTTACCAGGCAGAAAAGTTTGTCTGTATCTCTAACATAAGTGCAAAGAGGACTAGAAGATGTGACACTACTCTTGCTATACCTTTGCACCGGACTATGAAATATAGTAAAGCATTTACTGTGTCCGCTTGCCGTCTGTGGAATTCGCTACCGGATGAAATTAAGTCTGCTGACGGCCGTGTCCAGTTTTCAAAGCTATTGATGTCATATTTATTGTTCAGAGTGGATGATGCATCCCAGTTTTGAGGCGTACATTGGAAGTGTTTATTGTTCAGTTGTATGAATGTTTAATTATGTTTGTAATGCGTATTAACCTGTTTGTATTAATTGCTGTTAATGTTTTTATAAATTGCATAAGCTACATTTATAATTATTTGTTGTCTGTTAAAGTACTATTTATTTTAAAGAATTTAATTTTGTATATGTTTCTAGTTTTGTATTGGGGTTAGGTGGAAGAGAGGACGAAATAGTCCTAACATCGAAAAAAAAATTAAATAAAAAAATAAAGTCAATATCTATCTATCTATCTTACCACTCCCCTAATCTTAACACCATCCGGTACAAAGAGAAGAGGTACGAGGATATAAATTTTTGTAGCACTCCGGCTGGCTCTTAAGCAGCGAGATCGTTGAAATATACGCCTTCAATCTCAGGTTTGTTCAGTATTTATAAATAAACTAGCTGATTCTTACGGCGTTGCCCCAGGTGGTTAATATTTTCAGTCTTTTTATCGTAATTGATTCTTTTTAAGTGTTCAGTCAGTGAGTGGTTTTTGGCTTTTATATATATAGATCTTAAATAATAAAAGCACTATTGTCATAATAATAAAAGATCTGAAATTATGATTTTAGTAACTTTGATCCCCCCCAAACCCCTCCTAAAATTTCGAAATTTTTCATACAATTTCTTAGTGAGCACCTATGGCCCTAGAGGAAGCTACATACTGCCACGCGCAAACCTCTCTTTTTCGGGATCGCAGGGTTTTCGCCCCACGTTCGGGAGCCACTTGCCACGCGCAAACCTCCCTACCCTTTTAATTTTTTCAATAAACACAACCTTTTGTTGTTAACTTTACACTTTCCCTCATCAAATAACACCCAAGTGTTTTCAGGCCTTATTTGACGTTGTTCCGTTGTACTACCTACCCCGTTAGAACAATTTGAGAGGTTTGGCGAGGGCAAGAAAAGGAAAACTTTTTGTTTCCTATTCTTAAGTTTTTTAAATTTAAATTAGTTAGACCTTTTTTGTCTTTTGTGTAGTACACTAGCTCAATTCTAGACTCTTTTTCGGGATCGTTCCCTTTGGAGTTAAATTTGTAGTGATCCGTGAATAACTCACCTGCTGACTTAATTACACTAGAGCACTGAATGGTTTTAGGATTAATTTGATTGGATTTGTAAATTATATATTCAAAAATTTTCTACTGAAAACTCAAAAACGATTTATTTTTTAACATAAATCCATTAACTTTGAAACAACAAATTATTATTTTCAAAAACACAATGAAATTTATTAATCTTTAACTTATAATTACATATATTGAAAAGTAGCAAAGTGATTAATTAATTTATTAATTAAAATTTGTATATTAATGATTATATTATTTACATACGACGATTTGCCATTGTGAGTAATGAAATTTACTAAACGAGTTTACTTTATTCAATTTCCCCAGAATCTACTTGAATTTATTTATTTAATTTATTTTAATTTATTTATTATTTTGTAAAAAAGGGATTTATTTAAAATTATAAGTAACAATGATCGTTTGCCACTTACAGAACACAAGAAGTTCGACGCGTAATTCCTTCTGTTGATTTCCAGCGATTTAAAGTTGTTCTCCTCGGTCCCCAGAATGGTTTCTTCGGCTTACAGTTGTCTTCTCCTGGACTTAATTAAAGTTGTCCTCTCCCAGTTGATTGTAGTATCTTTTGGCAAGATAGGCCGTTTATATGGATATTCTTCTCCCGAAATTATCACGACCCGACTTAGCTTTAGGCCGGAGCTAGAAACGTAACGCACCCCGAGAACTGATCGCCCTTTGACTTTCTCTAAGTACCCTCGGAGCTTGGTCAGATGTCTACTCGTCGGCGTTCCGTGCTAAACTGATGTTAAAGGGGATGCAGGCTTCTATCGTCGACTTTTTACTTGTCAAACCAGCATCTTCCTCTATGTAACAAGAAATCCTGGTTTCTTGCTTGAGAAATATATTTTTTGGTCTTAATATATTTCCTGATTTATTTGATGAATTTTAGTGCCTTTATTTCCCATCGATTAGGCCTAATTTAATTATTATCTTCATTTATTGAATTTCAATGTTTTGCTCTTCGTAGTGGATCCGGTGACGTCACTTCCCCTCGCAGCCTAGGCCTTGTGTGCCTGTATGAACTTGTCGATTGACAATTTTTGCATTAATTTCACCCAAACTCTATAACTTCTTTTTGCGTGGTCGGATTTTGATTTTGTTGACTTCTATGGATTGTTTGACGTTTTCTGGTTTCCCTGGAATTCGAATGGTGTTTCTACTCCTCTTCCTTCTTGAGTTATAGACTTCGTTAATTTTGCTTGAATTTTGAAATTTATTTCCTGTAAATTTGAAATTCTCCATTTTTTCTTGCTTGTATCCTCTTCGGTTGGTCTTGAAACGCGTAAATCTGGTGTTGGTTTTTTGATAGCTTGTTTGGTTGTCTAGTTATTCAGCTTGATGTTACTCTAATTGGCTTCGTTTGGTTTTCGGCGTCTCATTCCCTCCCTTTAAAGCTCTTTTCATATCTCACATGGCATTACAAGTTACTACACATACATATACCCTATTTTATCAATATTTCCCTTTAATTAATCTCCCTTGTATTTATTTTGAATTAATAAAAATTTTTATTAATTTATTTTATCTTTACAAAACTATTTATTTATTTATATTGAACTTCGGCTTGATTATGCCCTATTATTGACTCTATTAAATGCTATTTTTTATGATTTAATTACATTTGAACTTTATGAGTTATTGGCCTTTTTATGCCCAAGAATGACTTTACACTTTATTTTTTAGCTATAAAACTTTATAACTTTATATTTTTTATTACTTTATTTTCTTAACCCTTTTTAACTCTACAAATGACTCTACTTTGCTTTTGGATTTTATTCAAATTCTGCAAAATCGATTTGTTTACGCTTACATTTTAGTCTATAACTTTTTAACAAATTATCATAACAAAATTATTTTTATTACTCCTTACTTATTTAACTTTCCTTTCAACATAAATCTAATAATAACAACTTTTTTTTATAAAATTATAAACCCCTATCTTTCAATGCTAATTCATTTCTACCAAATTTAGACAAGACTGGACAAGTCAATTCCTGTCAGATCCTGCAAGGTTTTTGTTCGACTTTGTCGCTAAAGCCTACGTCATAGTCTGCACGTATTTAACTAACACAATTTCAAAAACTATTACTAAATACTATTTTCACATTGGAAACTACTTTTTTATCTTCATTTTGGGCTTTTCTGACACCCTTTGGCTTTAATCCTTTGTTATATTGACTTTGAATTTATTTTAATTAATGTAATTAATTAACCCCAATTGGATCGGTCGATTGGCCGTTCCAATTACAAATTTCATTTTGAAGAAATCGTTCGGTAGTTTTGAAGAAATCGTGATTTAATAACTTTGATCCCCAAACCCCTCTAAAATTTCGAATTTTTTTAAACCATTTCTTAGTAAGCACCTATGGCCCTAGAGGAAGCTACATACCAAATTTCATTCCAATCCATTCGGCAGTTTTGAAGAAATCGCAATTTAATAACTTTGATCCCCCCAAACCCCCCCTAAAATTTCGAACTTTTTCAAACCCTTTCTTGGTGATCAACTATGGCCCTAGAAGAAGCTGCATACCAAATTTAATTCCAATCCATTCTGTAGTTTTGAAGAAATCGTTTTTTAACAACTTTGATCCCCCCAAACCCCCTAAAATTTCGAACTTTTTCAAACCCTTTCTCAGTGAGCACCTATGGCCCTAGAGGAAGCTACATACCAAATTTCATTCCAATCTGTTCGGTAATTTTGGAGAAATCGTGTTAGTAATGTTTACCGCCCAAATACCCCTAAAATTTCCAATTTTTTAAAATCCTTTTTTAGTGAACACTTATGGCCCTAGAGGAAGCTACATACCAAATTTCATTCCAATCCATTCGGTAGTTTTGAAGAAATCGTTTTTTAATAACTTTGATTCCCCCAAACACCCCCTGAAATTTCGAACTTTTTCAAACCCTTTCTTAGTGAGCACCTATGGCCCTAGTGGAAGCTACATACCAATTTCATTTCAATCCGTTTGGTAGTTTTTGAGAAATCGTGATGAGTGAGCCAGTGAGTGAGTGAGTGAGTGTTATTTCCCTTTTATAATATATATAGATAATCAGGGAAATAACTTAAAATTGTTAAGAATTCTTAAGTTTTTATTTGTCACCTTAAAATATGCAAATTATTAAAATAATAAATGTTTGCTAAATTAAACCTTTTATTAAATAGAGTTACTGTCCATTTCTTTTGGTTATGATACGACTAAAGCACATACATTTCAAGAGGTTTTACACTTTTTTAAATTATGAAACTATATCCGAAACTATAGTTCGGGGTTTTTCGCTATTCTACCCAAGGCGAAGGAGACCCTTAAGATAAACATAGTTTACATTTTTACTGACATTTTACACATATACATGACTAGCAGACCCGTACGGCGTTGCCCGTGGTGGTTGGTATTTTCAGTCTTTTTAAGTGTTCAGTCAGTGAGTGGTATTTGGCTTTTATATATATAGATCTTAAATAATAAAAGCACTATTGTCATAATAATAAAAGGTCTGAAATCCCAAACCCCCCTAAAATTTCGAATATTTTGAAACCCATTCTTAGCGAGCTCCTATGGCCCTAGAGGAAGCTACATACCACATTTCATTTCAATCCGTTGGGTAGTTTTTGAGAAATCGTGATGAGTGAGTCAGTGAGTGAGTGAGTGAGTGAGTGGTATTTCGCTTTTATATATACAGGGTGTCTTGCAACCATATGAACAAACTTTATCACGCTATTCAGCATGTCAAAAGAAACAAAAAATGTAATATAACATGTGTCCTATCTCATTCCATTTTCGGTCTGTCTGTCTGTATGTGTTGTTTACAATATACTTAATTTTTTTGGAAGTAGAAAAGATATTGAGCTCAAACTTTGTACACCTATTTGTTGCGTAACCTTTTATCACTGTACGAAAAATTAGAACAATATTTTAAATATTTTCAAAATGGCGGCCGTTTATAATTTTTAATCTCAAATATCTCAAAAACCGCTAACTTTACAAAAAATTTACAAGATAGAAATATCATTACAAGATAGAAAATAATTATATCATATACAACTGACAAAGTTTGTATATGATATAATTATATTTATTTCAATATTAATATTATACGAATTTCCCGATTTGTAACTTCGATTTATAAATAAATAGAGGTACAATGAAATGATTTAATTACTTAATAATACAAATTGCGTACATATGAGTATTATTTCGGGGTTCAATGTTTATAAGTCTTTTTGCCAGCTTACTAACGGTTATAAACTAGTTGTAACACAATTTCTTTATAAAGTCAATAGCCTACATAAAAAATGAACAAAATTCTTAATTACTAAAAACAATTATTTCTTTACTTAGCCTAATGAATTGTGATTGATTCGTATGTGATGATTGAATGATGATTACAATTTTGAACTTATGCTAAAATTTTCTACTTAAAATAAGATTATCCTTTGATCAATTTTTAGACTGAGGAAGTTAATGATGTTATTGGTGGGTAATTTTGAAGAGGTATAAATTTTATAATAGAAGGTCTGCAGATCTGATGTGTTGTGATGAATAATTCTAGTTGACTCACCCAAATGGCTTGGTGGATATTATAATTTGATATTCTTTTTTTTTAAACTCTACTTGTTATTATTTCTTTTTGCTTCCCAATCTAGCAGATTTATGTTGTACATTTTAAATTGTCTGCCATAAAATAAAATAATCAACTGTTCTCCAACAAAAAGCTAGTAACAAACTCCCTCTACAATTATTAACACCTTCTTCTTCCTCTCTACTCCAACTATCTTCCTCTTCTTCCTCCTCAAAGTTATTATTTCTTCTCTCATTTTACATTATGTTTGCCTACACTTAAGACTATATGGTTTTTACAAACATGATGAAATCTTATTACTAATGTTTTTGAAATATTATATGAATATAATGGGCTATGTGTTTAAACAAATTTTTTTATGAGTATCAGGGACTGATGACTGATGAGATGATCCCTGATATAATGTACCAACTGCTTATGAATAAACACAAATTTTTGGCAACTTTACAATGAGTGGATTCTGATTTAGATATTCGAGAAAGTGTAAAAGATAAAATGTACTTACTTGTTCCCTACGAATTGTGAGACCGACTCAGTGAAAGTGATGCAAGATCTGCAAGTTTAATAAAATTGTTAATGCGAGGTTCTTGTTTTTTAAATGTCTGAATAATTAAAATGCAACGGTTATTAAATAAGAACAAATACTAATTAGTTTAGCAATGACTTCTATTGATGTGTTGCCTAATTAAATTAATTAATAAGCAATAAACAGAGAGTAGAGATTAAATACTACAAACTGTTACCATCCAAAAGTAAAAACTATGTGGAATGGGTCTAGTTAACTCCAGTAAGGACTTTTGGACAACTATAAATTCATTAAGGAGAAAGCGTTTTGCACAATGCCCAATACACATTGCAAGATGGGAAACAATGTTGGATTCCATATACAGAAGTGACCTTGTTGTAGAAAAGCATTCTTAATTTAACCCACCCAATACTTGATTCGAATATCTCATTGGATGAGCTGCTGGACAGTATCAGAACAACAAAGAACAACAAAACGCCCGGCGTTGATGGCATTGTTAACGAATGTTTCAAGTACCTACCATCTAAATGGATCCATTATATACTCAATCTGTTCAATGTAGTCTGGGATAATGAAGATATACCTGCAAAATGGGGTAAAATCAAACTAAAAATGATATTTAAACAAGGTGATACCAATGATCCCAATAACTATCGCCCAATAGCCTTAGTAAATTCCATAGTCAAAATATTTACCAAAATACTTTCTAATAAACTTGTGAAATTTATTAAAGAATTTAAGTTACTCCCTGAAGAACAGTTAGTATTCAGAAATGGAAGAGGTTGCAGGGATGGAGTATTTTGTCTATCATCTGTTGTCAACATTCATCTCAGAATAAAAAGGAGAAAAGTGTATGGTATATTCGTAGACTTGCGGAAAGCATTTGATAGCGTTCCTCACAATAAACTGTGGTCTAAGCTACACAAATTTGGTCTGGGTGGTAAGCTGACAAGTCAGCATTCTACAATACTGCAGCGAAACATGGGCACCACCATATGTAAACATCCTGGAAAGAGTACAGCTGACTTTCCTAAAACGATTGTTACACCTTCCTCGAAATACGCCAGATGCTTATGTGAGAATTGAGACTGGCAGAGTGCATCTAGAACTTTAAGTGTTTAAACAAATGTTAAACTGGTGGACTGCACTGCTTCAAATGAATAATGATAGTTTGCCAAGGCTGTGCTACCTCAAACTTGCCTCTATCTCCTCACAGGATGTCCCATACAATTGGGTTACCTGGCTTAGATGCAAGCTGAAAAGGATTGGAGCAGAAAATATCTGGAAGAGTCAAAACCACTGGGAAGTAATCAATTCAAGAAAAGATTTAGTTGCAAAATTCAAGAACAATTTAATATGCTTAGACATTGAGTCCGTTTTAAATTCAAGATTTAATGATTACTACAGACATATAAGCGGCTTAACCCCCTGTGAAACGTACTTAGAAGAGAATTGTCCTTTATACATACTTAGAATTATAACTCAGTTACGTCTTGCTGGCAAGAAATATAATAGATTAATATTACAAAAAGACAACTATAGCTTTAACCCCAGTGAAATCTGCCCAATATGTGTAACAGGAAATGACACTATAACTCACCTTTTGTTTGAATGTGAAGGGTATAATCTTTTTAGAAGTAAATATTTAAACAATTCCAATTGTATGCATCATTTATATAATATAGAGTCAATTTTAACTTCAAACTCAGTACAGGCCATGAAAAATGTCTACCTTTTTGTTGTGTATAGCCTAAAACTTAGGAAATCCATTTTGAATTTAATGTAATAAATTAGTTTAGTAAATATCTTCAAATAACTAACTCATGTGTAAATGTACTGATATTGTTGTTGTTTGTATAATTTTGTGTTATTTCAGTATCTGAAATTGTGTTTCGTGTTATAGTTATATTGAAATAATTTTGTAAGTATCATAAATACACCAAACAAGTTTTTAATTAGAGTAAACTAAGGAAAAGAACGAACAATGTCATGAAATATGTTATTTTTGTAAATGGTCAACATCTTGCTTATGTACACTGTACTTTAAAGCAATAAAGTTGTATTGTATTGTATTGTATTGTATTGTACTAGGCTCAAAATATGGATGGCACATACAGAAAGTTTATAAAAGGAAAATACACCAGATACAAGTCTTACCTTAATAGCGAAGTCTAGATATCTGAAATGTTCCTTGACAGGTTATTGGATAAATACAATTAATGTACACATTTATAACAATAACTTTAGTTTATTTAAAAAAAAATTGATATGCCCTTAATTATAATAAAAGATGAGTGATATACGCCCCAAAAATATGCTAACAGATGTTTTATTTAATTCCCTCCCTTACAAAAAAATCAAAGAAAAACCCACCCTGTATTTAATTATATTATTTAACTAGGGGAGACCCCTGCGTGCTCCGCACGCCAACCCCCAATGGAACCTTCTAAAAACATATGTTATGTTTTATTTATAATAAAGGTGTAGGATTAATAATAACCTCAAAACTAAGATGGTAAATTATGTCAAATATTCAAATTAAATTATTTCTCATATTTTATAACAGCAGTTATAATAATGGTTAAAAGAACCAGCAAGGCTCAGGTCTACACTTAAAAACCCTACCCTAAAAGCTAGAAATACAACAATAATTGCTTCAACTTTTGAAATCAGCTGTTAGTGGAAATATTGGAGCTAACAGCTATATTATCTGTTATAAATTGGTTGCTATGGTAATAAATGTAAATACATGTGTTGATTTATCATTCTGGGCCTAACCTAAGACTTTTTTCCGACTAAATTTACAAATATTGGAATAAAAAAAGGTTTTTATCGAAATGAATTATAGCCTATGTTACTCAGGGATAGTGTAGCTTTTTATTAGTAAAACTGTTTTTTCAATCGGTTTAGTAATGCCAGAGATTACCCCCTACATACAAACAAACAAACAAACACACAAACAAACAAACAAACTTTACCTCTTTATAATATGAGTATAGATTAAAGACTTAGTTAAACAAACAACAAAGAAAATTTGTTTATGGTACATATAGTCTTAAACTCTATTTCATACAAAAGTACTTACAAAATAAATTGGTATATTATAAGTTGGCCAACGTTTATTAAAAAAAATATATGCGCATTGTATGTAATAAAAAAACTGCAATTCCAAAAGTATAAACAAAATAAAATAATATAAAATTTTGTACTTAAACTATTACTGAAATTATGACGTCATTATAATTATAAAAAAAAAGAAATTTTGATTTCTGACCCTTGGGGTCCGTTGTGTCAAAATAGGTACCTCACCGCCCTTATTATTTAATAAATAACATATATATATTACAGAAACATACTATTTTAATTACATAAAATATTTAATAGTCTTTTTATATTTTGGAAAAGTCACTAAGTTTTGCTAGCTTATTATAAGATCAATACTGATTAAAATAGCCTTTTCGTTTTTATTTTTTTTATAATAAGTTGTTAATTAAACGATCGAACTTTTTCTATGAAACAGCGTAGGAGTAAGCCGTGGCAGCGAAGGTGAAGTCACATTTAATTATGGCTGCATATTCATTAGAATTTGAACTTAAACCAGGAACTTAAACCAGATTTCTCTAAAGGACCAGAACATAATATAGGCATTAGTTGTTTTAAATAGCCAAAAGTAAAATATTATGTTAGAATAAAATTACAGCACGTTTACAGCAGCCATGCTGTAATTTGGTCCTGTTGTAATCTGTCTTAACGTGTCAATTTGATCTAAAATGACTTTATAAATTATAAGTTTCACTAGTAAATAAGATCAAAAGTTAATTGGTACAGAGTAACACTTTGGCTCTGGCAAACTAAAAGAAATATACTGCTTTTAATTGACTGGCTGAATTATACTTGGTACAGGAACTCGTTAGAGCACAAATTATAACTTGTAGTTAATTATACATGTATTCACTTTACTTTAAATTGTCTATTTTCCAGGCTAATTATTAAAAACACTGGTTAGGCTATTTAGTATAGTTGTATTCTTTACAAAATATCAAAATTTTATGGGGTTAATTAAATTACAAATTGCCTTTAGCAAAATACAATGGTTACACGTAACAAACAGTAACTAATATTTATAACATTTGACATTATGGAAAAATTCAGATATTCGCTAGACTACATGCTACATCTATATATATAAAAATGAATTGCTGTTCGTTAGTCTCACTAAAACTAGAGAACGGCTTGACCGATGTGGCTATTTTTGGTCTTAAAATGTTTGTAGTAGTTCATAGAAGGTTTATACGTAAAGAAAATTTTGAAAAGTTTCCTGAAAAAGTTTCAAATTTGGAAAAAACTGAACAGCATTTATTGTATGAACTCAAAACCATAGCTCACAAAACAGCTGTTCGTATAAAAAGCTTATGTTTGTTTACACGTATTACCATAGCAACATTACTTAGCAAATTTATAATCACTTTAATACTCTTCAAAACCAACAGCTTTTTAAGGTTAGATTGAAAAACTATAAACAAACACAAATAAAAATGCTTACAGAATTATAATTCAACTCAAACATTGGTTATTAAATATCTATATAGGCCTACTTAGAGATATGCTGCTTAAACTATTGTTTATATAAAATATATCATAACTATGAAATTTGTAATACTTTTCAAAACATATTTTCGCTATCAATAATAATAATAACAAACAAATTATTTGACACCATGCATAACCATAAACATACAAGAGTTTAAACATATTTTATTGAAAACTAAACAAACCATCTGAATTAAACTAAATGCCATTAAAATATCACATTCGTAGCTTTATTTTGATATATACTGTATATTGTATATTTAAATACTAAACAATATATATCTTATACTAATTAGGAATATACATTTAAAATTACAAACTCTATTTGAACCAGTTTGTTACATCATAAATTAACGCGGATGTTACAAAGTGATTCAAATATCTTTTCTACGACCCCCAGCTAATTTAAACCCTCGCTTAGAAAGGGTTAAAAGAAATTCGAAATTTTAGGGTGGTTTGGGGAGGGGGGGTCAAAGTTACTAAAAATTCCTATAAGAACGAATTGGAATGAAATTTGGTACGTAGCGTCCTCTAAGGCCGTAGGTGCTCGCAACATTGTCAATGAAATCAAGTGAAAGTCAAACTTAGTAAAAACTATATATTAAAACGATATATTTAAAGCTTTTTCATGTTAGATAGTAGTTTACAGGAATACAATTTTCAGTGCTTTCCTAAATAGCGTAGACTTTTTTCATGACCACAGTAGGATACGCACAGGTATTCAACGAACACTTAAAAAAGAATTAAAATTACGTCAAAAAGACTGAAAATACCAACAACCACGGGCAACGCCGTACGGGTCAGCTAGTATTAAATAAAATTTAGTTATTTTACCTGGTGTACGGCTTATTAAGGCATAATGTAGAAGAAAAGAAAAGTACTACATGTTACGAAGTACAAACAAGATGTAGCTTCTGTACGGCGTAGAAGACAAAGGTGAACTGAACAGAAAAAATGGCGCAGGTCGCTCTGAACAGCGACCGCATGGTACATAACGGGTCCAGTCAGTGCTGCCGCGGTGAGTAGACGGTGTATTACAAGCGCCTGCAGGGAAAAGTGTATGTAACCCCAAAGTATAGGTGTAGGTAAAGAAGAATATCGGGCAAAATAGGGTAAAGGTTACAGTATTGTACGTTGTAATTTAATCAAGTAAATCTAAAAATATCAGTATGCATTCAATGCACAGTGATGTAAAATATGTTGCTGGATCCTCTGTTGTGTTGTCTATTTTATAATTTAATTTGCACTTTTTAAACCTAGTATTAATTTTTACTACTAAATTTCGGGATTTCGAGGAGGGGGGTTTGACCCCCAACACCCTCCTGGCTACGGGCTTGGTGGAATTGTAAACCTCTTAGTCCATTTGAAACTAATAGAGACCACTTTCATTATTTAATGTATGCCCTTATTTTCATAATAACTTTCATTTTTAGCGAGATAATATTAAATTGAACCAAAATAGTGTTAGGGTTAATGAAAGAAGGTGAAAACCATTCCCTGAATAGAAAAGGGGTAAGTGCATGATGAATCGTTTTTTATTACTTTTGCAAGTACGTTTCGAATAAACAGTCATTGTACAACTAAAAATTGTGTTTTCATCCCTTAAGAAATAAAAACTAACCCGGAACTACTTTTAATGTTTTTTAACCTCTAAAAGGGGTAGGTTTTACTTTCTCCCCCCTATACGTAGTATATGGAGAAAGCATTGCTTTAGTCCAAATTTTCGAATTTGAACTTTTAGTGGAATTTAGTGCTCCCTGAACCCCAAAAAATTGTTTAGTGGAATTACCTGTGTTGGTGCTCCCTGAACCCAAAAATATTTTTAGTGGAATTATTTGTTTTTCCTGAACCCAAACAAGTGTGTTTTATTTGTGTGATGTCTGTCCGTGTGTCTGTGTGTCTGTTAGGATGTTTACAGAGCTGGAGACCATACCAACGGTCTGATTTTGATGAAATTTGGTATGAAGGTGTAGTTCTGGAATATCTCCAGGCGTTTTTTCCCCATTTTTTCAAATTTTCGATTTTTTAGGGGTTTTACAAAATTCCTCAAGAACGGTTTTAACGATTTTGATAAAGTTCAGCTAATTTGTAGCCCGTAATGTACCCTATCATATGCAATGAAACAGCTTCTTTCTAAAAATTCTCGTTTAGGTAATAATAATAATAATCACTGATTTTTGGGGTTTTGGGCCAAAAGGGGGTTGTTTTTCAAAATTTGTCAAAACCTTTTTTCGTGCATCTATACAGGCCTAATGACATATTTGGTGCAAATTTGTTCCAAATCGATAGAATAGTTTTAATAATAATAATAATATAATATGGATGTATGTTACATGCATCTAATATTTTCCATGGTATGTCCTACTTTTGCAATTCTAAATAACCCCCTCCTATGCTACTCTTGGGAAGGTATAAAGTTTCAACTGGGAGAAAGTATGTGGCAGTTATCTGGTACCGTTTATTTAATTTCTCAAGGGATGAAAATATTATTTTCATTTATACAATGACTGTTTATTGTACTCGCACTGCACAAATTAATAAAACTCATTATCATTCATTATTCAGCAAGCGGTTTTCAGGTTTATAATTAGACTAGCTGACCCGTACGGCGTTGCCCGTGGTGGTTGGTATTTTCAGTCTTTTCAACGTAATTGTATTCTTTTTAAGTGTTCAGTCAGTGAGTGGTATTTGGCTTTTATATATATAGATCTTAAATAATAAAAGCACTATTGTCATAATAATCAAAGATCTGAAATTATGAGTTTAGTAACTTTGATCCGCCCAAACCCCTCCTAAAATTTCGAAATATTTCATACCCTTTCTTAGTGAGCACCTATAGCCCTAGAGGATGCTACATACCAAATTTCATTTCAATCCGTTAGGTAGTTTTTGAGAAATCGTGATGAGTGAAGCAGTGAGTGAGTGAGTGGTATTTCGCTTTTATATATATAGATTATTGTAAAAAAAACCTAAAAGTTGGTTTTTGCTCTTTTATTGGGTGATCCCAAAACTTTTAAATAATAGACTATCTTGTCTCTCTATTATATAAAACAAGTTTTTCTACTTCTTCTTCTTATAATTATTAAGTAATAAGAATAGCTACTATCTAGCGAAACCACTGCAAAGGGAACGGGTTTGGAAAAATTAGCGGGGAAAGAAGACCCTGTTGAGTCAGTAAGAAGAAAAATAAATCTCTCTATTATATAAAAAAGTTTTTCTACTTCTTCTTCTCATAATTATAAAGTAATAAGAATAGCTACTATCTACTGCCAAGGGAACGGGTTTGGAAAAATTAGCGGGGAAAGAAGACCCTGTTGAGTCAGTAAGAAGAAAAATAAATCTC
>JAGFPH010005735.1:4536-15365 GCA_018207615.1 Philaenus spumarius
TTTTGTAACTTTGACCCCCCAAACTCCCCTAAAATTTCGAATTTTTTTAATCCCTTTCTTAGCGAGCATCTATGGCTCTAGAGGAAGCTACATACCAAATTTCATTCCAATCCGTTCGACAGTTTTAGAGAAATCGTGATTTTGTAACTTTGACCCCCCAAACTCCCCTAAAATTTCGAATTTTTTTAATCCCTTTCTTAGCGAGCATCTATGGCTCTAGAGGAAGCTACATACCAAATTTCATTCCGATCCGTTCGGTAGGTTTTGATAAATCTTGATTTTGTAACTTTGAAGCACGTATTTTGACCCGAAGTAACTGTTTCTTAGATTTTTCCTACGAGAATGAATGTGTTTTTGAGGTTTTTTCTACAAATATAAATGCAGGATATTATTCTACACATTTTGTTTTTTTATGCAACCTTATAGCTCGCTTCATTCTCCCAAAATCGATCAAAACGTATATCCATAGAAGTACCCGGTTCAAAGCCATGTGGTGGATTCTACCGTGGATTTGGCGAGCAAAGCACGCAATGCATTGTGTATTGAAGACACTCCCAATATGCGGAATGGCGTCCGAACCATTTTGCAGCTATTCAGCACCGTCGTCAATGGACGTATTTCCCAAATTGTTGGTTGAAACCCTAAAACATAGGTCTGTAAACTTAATTTTGGAAATTTGCTTAATTCACGTCAGCGGTTCAGTTGCGTGGTCGAATTATTTTAAATACATGTTAGTAAGGGTACAATTTAAATTTCTGTCGTGTGCATTAGTTCTCCATTACGGACAAGTCTACAGTAGCTTAGAGGAGTAAGTTTCCCTTTACACCTCACGTTTACAAACTATGGTTTGGAATAACTTTGAGATTATAGACAATAGCGTCTTAACGATCACTAACTAGGTCCTATAAACGTCGCCATGTCTCCGTTCAGTATAGCAACATAACATAACATAAAATTGTGTTATAGGTTCGATCCAAACCAGCTGTTTATATACAAACTAAGATGGGTTGTTTATCACCCTTTTTCGATGATATTTTTGTTTTGTGTTTGCTTCATTTTGTTAACCCAACCTAAAATGCGTTTCGTGAAGAATAATTAACTCATTCTAAATTTGCCAAGTTGGTTGCTATGGTTATGAAAGTAAAGGTATTCAAGAAACGTGTGCTCGTTCAGTATCGGCCTAACTTAATATCGTGTTAAGCTTTTGGTCCGAATCAGCTGTTTTTCCATAATATGTAACGACATAATAATGTTTGATTTACAATTTTTTTAAAATTATTTAAAATTAATTTACCAACCTTCAAATGGTTGTATTTGATTTACAATACAGTTATTCTTTTGTGATGATATTTTGTTTTTTTCCTTGTGATTGCTTTCGTTTTGTTAACCTAACCTAAACAGCTGTCGGTTGTGAAGAATTATTAGGCTTCACCGTTCTAAATTTGTTATTACACGTACTTCTGACACAGCCTTTACGTCTTTACGAGTCGTTACATACGGTCCACTTTAATTCGGCCCCAATATCCGTACCTCTTCATCCAATCAGAAGCCAGAGCGTATCGTCCATTGTGAACCCTTTCAGTTTTCAGACACCTAATCTGCACCTTGTGCTTCCCTTAGCAATATGTAACCGTCTCGTGTATTCGTGTAAAATGTTGTATTTCATCCACCCCCTTGTCTTATTTGTAAAGGGGTGGTTTTACAAGGAGCAGCATGTGATTGTCACTCAGTGTTGGCAGAGTGATGCTTCACACAACATCGTATTGTTTTGCCAATCAAACTGTATGTGTCTCAACTCTGATATAAACTATCTCATGCTACTAATTTAATACAGTACGCGGCTGAATAACCCACAGTATTGAAATTGTAATAGTATTTTCATCATACTGCCTTTAGCCCAGTCGGTAGGGGTAAATTTAGACCAAAAGTTCCAGTAATTTACAATACGGCTGATTTTTTTTATAAGTACATTAAATTATGTAGATTAACATAAAAAAAAGTTTACCAGTCTATCGATTTCCCAAAGTCGAAAAAAAAATCGATTATAACTTTTTTTTCGATTATCCTTAATATTTCGAGCTGGGATGAAGATAGAGAAACATACAAAATACCACCGTGTAGGGGAGGTGTTTTCAACAAATAAGGACATTTGTATTTATTTCGTCCGAGCAATGGTTTGTCTGGAAAAATTCGATAATGCAGGTATGTATTTTGCAGCAGGGTAAATCACTAAAAAGGGACATCTTATTCATATATAAAGCGTTGGCTCATTCTAAATTGGCCAAATTTTAATATATCGAATTGAAACTTGACATAGGAGTTAAAATATATATTTTAAACATTTATGCTGAGTCTCAGCTTGTTATCTTGAAAACGACCCGATCTAGGAGTCGATTTCGATTATTGATTTTAGGAGTACCGGTCCCACGAACTAATTTCAATCTATTCCAGTTTAGTCAATTTTTGGAATATCAACATCAAATTTGTTTTACAAGTTGATACCAGTATAAATATTCTTAGTAAGTATGAACGATTTTTTTCATGCTATTTTTAAAAACGAGGCGCTTGAAAATAGTCTTCTGTTTTACCTATCTCGTTTTAACTATAACACCTTTGGATTCAACGACTCCATTTTCGACATTTTTGAACATATCGATTTAAAAATTGGTACAGAATTTATAAACACAATTGTTTTTTTCTATACTTATTTTAAAAACTATATTTAAAAAAATTACTAATCTGCAGCCGATTAACTCAAGCGTTTTGATGAAAAATCTAAAAATGTCTAAAATTATACTTTTTTAATTTACTTGTGCTTTTAAAAGTAAATAATGAAAAAGGTTTATACTCCTTGAACTTCTTTGAATATATATATTTAACTTGTAAAAAAACTTTCAGGTTGATATTTTGAAAATTTTCTAAACTGGAGCTGTTTAAAATGAATTGGTGGGTCCGGTACTCCTAAAATCGAGAAACCCATTGATAAGTCAAGTGGCTCTAGATCGGGTAATTTTCAAGATAACAAGCTGAGACTCAGCATAAATGTTTAAAATATATATTTTAACTCCTATGTCAAGTTTCAATTCGATATATTAAAATTCGGAAGGAGCGCCATGTTACCTCTCAATTATAGACCGGACAGGGAGGACAATAAAAGGAAGTGTTCTATGTGTAATTCTAATGAGGAGGAAAATATTGTACATTTTTTGGGCAGATGTCTGATTTTAGGAGAAATTAGGAAAAGTTGTTTTGGAATTAGGGTTCTGGATGTGGAAAGAATAATAAATATTTTAAATGGTGAAAATTGGTCAGGGTTGGTGAATTTTGTACGTCGAGCACTTAAGCTTAGGCAGGAATTTATTTTTGAATTTAATTTTTAGCAAATTAATGCCGATATTGTTTTTTGTGGTAATATCCATCGGTAGTAGCTTCTCACCTTATCTCTTTTATATTCACAACCTGCAGTAGTATTTCAAATGTATGGGTTTAAAATGTGTTTTAGTTTGATGTTTTACATTTATTTGTTACTAAATATTCAGATTTTGTATTATTGTTTTTATTTGATCAATGTGTATATTTTGTTGTTCATATAGTTTTGGATCTTTTAACTTTGTAATTTAGTATAATTTAATCTATTAAAGTTGCCTACCTGGCGGACGACCTTTAAATAGGTCATGCCATAAAGTGTGATATTATTTTGGTTACTGTAGTTATTAGTTTTGTTTCTTTATATGTATTATTATATTTGGATATTGTTATTTTGTTTCTTTCATTATGTAAATAAGTATTTAATAGTATTTTTTGTAAACTTGAAAAATGTTTGTAATAATAAACACACTTTATTATTATTATTATTATTATTATTAAAATTCGGCCAATTTAGAATGAGCCAACGCTTCATATATGAATAAGATGTCCCTTTTTAGTGATTTCCCATGCTGCAAAATACATACTTGCATTATCGAATTTTTTTCAGACAATCCATTGCTCGGACGAAATAAATGCATATGGTATTTTTCTCTATCTTCATCCCAGCTCAAAATATTAAGGATAATCGAAAAATAAATGATAATCGATTGTTTTTTCGACTTTGGGAATTCGATAGACTGGTAAACTTTTTTTTATGTTAATCTACATACTTTAAGGTACTTATAAAAAAAAATCAGCCGTATTGCAAATTACTGGTAGTTGTAACCTATACCGACTGGGCTACTTGAAAGTAACGCATTTTCAATACACATAAACATTGCCGAAAGCAGCTGTTTTCCTATACCTTCCCTAGTGCACGGAAAAGTAGCTTCCAAGATTTGCCGCTGTCAGCGCTAGTGTTTGTTCTTTATTTTCAAACTTTTAAACCACCTGGTCACGCTGTTAACTACCGTAATTCAACAATAATTAGGTAAAATAAATGAAGAAAACTAGTAAATCTTTGAACGCTTTTAATTTACAGTTTAAAAATTGAAGTTAACATTCACGGTACAGTGGATTGTTTTATCGCATCATCTTGCAGTATGATGAAAAGTATCGTTCATTACTCGTCCCGAAAGTGTCTTTCCCGGTGCATGACTGAATTATTTATATCGTCAGTGCACGGAAAACGGCCACTTTCGGTACTAGTAATGAAATATACTATTTCCTCCAGAATCTACTTTAAGAGGTCTCTTCTGCCTCATAATATCGTAGAAAGAACCACTTATGGGAGGCGGAAAAGACCATATATATGTAGCATTGAGTTTTCTTTGTCGCTGTTAAGTATATTCAATGGTATATTCTATAGGCTCACCGAATCCAAAAAAAAAAAAATTGTGGGCGGTGAAACGGATTTTACCGTCAGGCAATTTTCGTTTCTGTCGACAACACGTATCATTACGTCATTACTCGGCTGTTTGTGAAATCGTTTTTGAAACTCTACAGCAGTTCACATCAAAATAAAACCATCGGAACGTCCTGTTCCTTAAGAGCGAAAAACATGGTCTACGGTCAAAACTTTTCTGAAGTGTAGAGCGTCAATAATCCGGACGTCAAAAATCCGGACCGTCGATAATCCGGATTCAATTCCGGCAAAAAAAAAAAAAAAATTTACGTGAATGTTGTACAGACATACAAACAAATTTTTGTCAAACAAAAGCATTGATGTGACAGACTGGGTGGGGTTGTCTTACTGCCACAAAATAATGCGAGGGTATTCTGCTCATAGTAGGGGAGGAGGGAGGGGTAAACAACAAGTCTAACTATGTACCTGAACACCTGCCGCTTCCCGTGATTTCTTTGTTAGTTCTTGTTACATACTAAAGCGAACCACTTCTGTAGTTCAAAAATCAATAACATTCTTTTTTAAGAGCTCTAGCAATGTATGAACTGTTTAGTATTCTGTAAGTACATATATACTGTATTGTACATTACATATTACTGTAGCCTATGTATGTATATTCTATCTTTTAAATACATTATAAGTTCATATTAATTAATGGTTTTATTTATCTGCTTCAATTATTTAACCACTAAAGTGAATTACTAACAGTTTTATCAAGTTTTCTTTTTGATATGAACTTAAACGAATTAAAAAAAAATTTTTCATTAAAATTTTTTTTTCGAAAATCCGGACATTTTGATAATCCGGACAGGGTCCTGTCACAATTAATCCGGATTATCGACGCTCTACTGTAGTAAGAACCAGTGGAGCGTTAACTAACCTCAAAAAAGAGAGCGTGGCCTGACAACAATCGACAATGTAATCAGCCGTTGAAAACCAACCGGAACTGTTTTAACTGCAGTACTGTTTATAAGTTATTTTGTTTGTACGGACTTTATACGTTGTAATGCAGTCGGAATGCCAAAACCTCATCTGTTCCGCTCTCGTAAGCTACGGCCCGTGTAATTGCTTATTCAAGACCTGGAAGCCTCCATCTCGATAGAAAACTTGGCTTGGCGCCAGACACCTGGAGGTTACGTTCCTTAATACACCGCGAGAGTGCATTGGGATAGTTTATATTTGAATCTTTAAACAGCTGATTTCTTAAACGTAACAGTGGAAGGCGTTTACAATTGGTTGGATTTTGGAACGTCTGTTCAAAGTTTAACTCAAAAAGACAAATTGGATTGAGGTGAATTATATACTAATATGTTTTGAAATTACTTCTTTACACCACTACTAGGGGAAACCCCTGCGTGCTTGCGTGCTCCGAACGCCAACCCCGTTGGAACCTTCTATACACATAATCATGTTCTGTTTCCTTCTGTTCAAATCAAATTAGTTCGTATATTTTATAACAGCAGTTATAATAAAGGTTAAAAGAACCAGCACGGCTCGGGTCTACACTTTAGTAAAAACCTAACCTAAAAGTTAGAAATACAAATAATTGCTTCAAAGTTTTAAATCAGCTGTTAATGTAAATATTGGAGCAAAACGGATGTTTCTTCTGTTATTTTATTCAATTGGTTGCTGTGGTAATGAATGAAAATACAAGGGTTGGTTCATCAGTCTAGGCCTAAACTAAGACTTTTTTCCGACTAAATTTACAAATATTGAAATCAAAATGAATTATAGACTATGTTATTTAGGGATAGCGTAGCTTTTTATTAGTACAACTATTTTTCAATCGGTTCAGTATTTCCAGAGATTACCCCCTACATACAAACATACAAACAAAATGTACCTCTTTATAAGTAGTTTATTCTTTTACTTCTAGTAAAATTTTTAAGTTAGGCTATTTAATTTTGTAGGGTTTAAAAAACTGTATTAATTTAGTATTTTTCTTGTTGGAATTTTATGTTTTTATATACATTTTCCTTTGTTTTTATTGAGTATTTTTGTCTTGATTTAGGCTTAATCAGCTATTCAGCACCTTCGTGAGTAGACCAATTTTCCAAATGTTGGTTGAAACCATAAATTTAATTTTGGAAATTCGCTAAACTAAGGTCAGCGGTTCAGCTGTCTGATCGAAATATTTCAATTAGTGTTGTGCTTTTCGAAAAATGTCTCTTACAAACTAAGTTTTTTTAAATTCTATCAATATATTTGATGGCCAGGGCTTTATGAATCAGTGTTATAGGGCCTAACAAACTTCCCCTATAAATTAACGAATTGAACAGTGTTAAATGACTGTAATGTATTTATTTACGTTCACGTGTAAACCAACTGTTGTCGAGTCCGTCTGCGTTTTCACACGAATAAAAACCCTTCCGCAATTAAATCCAAACAATGCGCTCGGTTGAACGTGATCAGTTGCATTAATCAGTAATTAAATGCACGTATAATAATACTATTGTCGGTAATTTACTAGAATAATGGATCTGGCGATGAAACCGTAACAGCTGTGGTCGTTAAATCGATCAGCTGTTTTGTTAAAACCTCTGCTCTCCCGTTTAAAGTACAGTAGAGTCCGCTTTATCCGGCCTAATATGGCGGAGTACCAGGCCGGATACCATAAAAGCCGGACAACCCGGTATAGGGTTAAAATACGCCAATAAACTTACAAGAGAAAACTCTACAGTACTACTGTAATTTAAATTGGAATCATTCAATAAAACAACAAATAGATGGACCAAATCTTGGGGTTTATTGTAGTAGATACAACCATTGTTACAAGTGTAACATATTTTAACTAGAGTACTGTACGTACAATATTGTATAAAACCCTCAAACAAATTTTGCATTAAAAGTTGTATTAAAATGAGGGGGGCAATTTAAAATTTAATGAATTAATGAAGAATATGAAGTGAATTAACTAATTTTTTATAAATATCTTATGGTAAATTATTGAACTTAAATATAATTTTAAGGCCCAAAACTTGTTAAAATGTATTTAACTAAAGATTTTACATTATTTGTTAATCGTCACTACGTTGCAGGTGTTCTTACGTGTTGTAAGATGTTTTCGGATCACTTAGATAGTGCTTCATTTTTTCATTATATTCTTTGGATGCTGGGCCGGATAATCCGAGGGGTCGGATAAAACGAGGCCGGATAAACCGGACTTTACTGTATATTTAAAAGATTCCGAGGGTAACCGAACGGGCTATAAGGTCGTTTATAAAAATAAAATGTGTACAATAATCTCCTATATTTTTACTTTCCTTACCCTATACTAGGTAAGGTAAGTATTGCGATCGACCCAAAAATTCGATGTCGAGTTTTCATAATATCTTTACGTTTCAAGGCCCCCTGAGTCCAAAAAATGCATTTTTGGCGATTGGTCTGTCTGTGTGTCTGTGTGTCTGTGTGTGTGTGTGTCCGGAGTGCACAGGGCAAACGGCTGGACGGATCGAACTGAAATTTACAGGATATCTTCAAACACGTAAACAATTAAACCCATGTAAATTTGAAGCAAATCGGAGGTGGTGTCTTACCGTGGGACCAGTTTTAGCACATTTTTGGTATTTACTCCAAAACCCCTCTAACGATTTTGATTAAACTTTGCTAACATACTCTACTCAGACCCTCTTAACACGCTATGTACGCTATATACCCTTAAAAATTCGTTGAAAAAAGTTATTACAAAAACGCAAGTTATTTTGTTTGTATCTTCGAAATGGCTGGTCCTATCGACTTGAAAATGGTCTCATTCGATTCAGCGTCCAAAAGAATGTCAAGAAAGATACCCCACTCAACTTTTTCCATTTTTTCAAAAATTGACCCCAAAAACGCCCTTTTTGGGGGCAAAAATGACTTTTTTTAAACTAGCCGTGTTTGGTATCGACCTAGACATTTTTGGGGGTGAGAAATCGATTGAGACCAAAATCAGGTCCGTGGGATTAACCGTTTTGAAGTTAGTACCGCTTTCTTCGAAACGGATACTCCTATTAACTCGAAAATGGTATCATCAATCTCTCGCTAGAAAAATTTGGTAATTGATACAGCATCTATTTTGGTAAGGAAAGTTGTGTGATGTGCACACCAGATGTTATCTAAATTCAAACGATTTCGTCGAAAGGGAAAGTCCATCACGTCGGGTGTTGCTTAAACGTTATCACAGATTATATCTGAAAATATCTCGGGCTTGGCGTAAAGCGGCCATCCATCAATTTGATTTATCCTTCATCCACCCTCTTCAGTGAAGGAAGGGGTTGCGTCATATTCTATTGTGTATCAGCAGGAACTGTATTACAATACAACAAGTTTGTATTTCGTGTGTTCAAGTTGACTGAGCATACAGGGCGTGTCTGAATTAGTGCACCAAACTTCTACAGCTTATTAGCGAATTTCCATAGGAAAAATGAGCTATTGCAGTGGCCCTTATGGTGAGACCCAAGGTCGGGAGTAGCAAATGAGCACCGATCATGGTCCCCAGAACACGTTTTGAGGTGTAAAAAAAATTCATATATATGTGTGTTCGCACTCTAGCGGCCGCATTTTAAGTCCGATTTGGTCCAAATTTGGTACACGTGTTAGTTGTCTATGTGGCTCGGACGAGTTCGTTAGCCAAAAAAATCCAACAACCGGAAGTACGTTTTTTGACCGGAAGTAACTATTTTTTGAGATTTTTACTACGAGAATGAAGTTTTTTTTAGAGTTTTTTCTAACAATATAAATGTAGGATGTTATTCTGCGCATTTTGTTTTTTTACGCGACCTTATAGCTCGCTTGGTTCCCCCAAAATCGACAAAAACGTAAAATACCATAAAAGTACCCAGTTCAAAGCCAAGTGATGCAAACTCGCGAGGCCACTAGGAGGACACAAATTCTACTAATATATTGCGTACACACAGAAAGCTGTTCAACGCCTTCGTGAGTAGACCTATTTCCAAAATTGTTGGTTGAAACCCTAAAACATAGGCATATAAACTTAATTTTGGAAATTTGCTCAACTCACGTCAGCGGTCCAGCTGCGTGGTCGATTTATTTATAAGTGTATACAAAAGTGGAAATGTAACATTCTACTTCGAGGCAGACCGACATTATTTCTATTTTTATTGGATGTATTTAGTTCAAATTTGGCAAGTTTGTTTCGAAATTAAAATGTTACAAATTACACTTTTCTTCCAAACAAAGACTTCTACATTTTCTGAATCAATATACAGGGTGATTTTTTTAAGTGGGCCACCGTTGGTATCTCAGAAACCATAAAAGTTACAACAAACTTTAAACGGGGGACCTTCCTTACTATTTCCCTTGCATTAAAAATGCAATTTAAAATTTCGAAAAACTCCGCCATCTTTCCAATATGACGGCCAACTTATTTTTTTCAAATGGTAACCCCTACTTTTTATGTTGAATTTCGATTAGGGACACCAATTTAAAATATTTTTATTCTTTTTGTATTTTTTCATAAACCCAACCGTTTATGACATACAGCCTCTCGAATATTTTCTATTTTATGTGATTTTTTAAGTTTAAGTTTCCATGATGAAGTAAACGCCTCCTGTTTTTAAATCTCGAAATACTGGACAAATTTATTTTAAACAGTAATTCGTGGATTGTGTTTGAAGGATGTTAGAGACAAGCTTCGAAATAAACGAAATAGTGGAATGTGCGGGCGGAGAGGAAGGTCTATTTCAATTGGACCTAATTGGAGAACTGCACCAGGGACCATTTAAGCAAAACAAAACATAAAAGCTCCGCCAAATATGAGGGATAAAATTGAATTGTGCTCATCAGCCGCCCTTTGAACTCAAATTGTTCGACTGATGGAGTTATAGTCCTTTGACAATGTACACGCCCTGTAATATCGAACCCTGTTCCTCGTTTTTTGTGCTTTTCGTCCTAAAAGTCGTTTTTGTACTTTTACAGTTTGAAATCTATTGAACGGCTTTGGACGCAACGGAGACGTGAAATAGCGGTGAAAAGGCGGTTGGCGTGCGAAGCGCGCAACGTAAGTGTGACGTGGATG
>JAGFPH010005735.1:27812-38568 GCA_018207615.1 Philaenus spumarius
TCACTTTGAGCGCGTTTTGTAAGAAAACGGTAAGAGATAGCAAAAAATGTTAAATACAAAAGTTGTAGAAAATTTTATTTCAGACTAACGATTTTTCATCAGATTTAAGATTCAATTATCCATTTAGCCACTATTCATCCGAGAAGGGAAGCTCTGCCCAACGTTCTTAAAGCTAGCCGGTTTCACTGATTCACTGACATTAATTATTAGGCACTTCCCGTGATCAGACCCCCGTCAACCTTATACTTGAATTAAATCTCTCGACGAGAAACTTTTGGGAAAATTGCCAGAAGTTAACATTTTTTAATTTTGCAAACACCTTTTGGGCGGGAAAGATTTTTTAGATTTTTTAAATTTTTTCATTTTTTCACTTTGAGCGCGTTTTGTAAGAAAACGGTAAGAGATAGCAAAAAATGTTAAATATAAAAGTTGTAGAAAATTCAATTTCAGACCAACGATTTTTCATCAGATTTAAGATCCAATCATCCATTTAGCCACTATTCATCCGAGAAGGGAAGCTCCGCCCAACGTTCTTAAAGCTAGACGGTTTCACTGATTCACTGACATTAATTATTAGGCACTTCCCGTAATCGGACCCCCCCCTCAACCTTATACTTGAATTAAAGCTCTCGACGAGAAACTTTTGGGACAATTGCCAGAAGTTAACATTTTTTAATTTTGTAAGCACCTTTTGAACGGGAAAGAATTTTTCGATTATTTCAATTTCTTCATTTTCTCAATTTGAGCGCATTTAGTAAGAAAACGGTAAGAGATAGCAGAAAATGTTAAATACAAAAGTTGTAGAAAATTAAATTTCAAAGAAGAGATTTTCCATCAGATTAAAGATCCAATTATCCCTTTAGCCGCTATTAATCCGAGAAGGAGCTCCACCAAACAATCCTTCAAATTTCCCATGTTAATCTTATGGAGATTAGCTGCCAAATAAAACAGCTGATTCGTGCTCGGTCACCCATGTACAAACGAGCCAAAGATTAACGAGATTCTTTAACGAATTTTCAAACTGCGAGCGAAGCGAAGCAGCTATCTGAGGCCGAAGGCCGAGGCGGGGTTGGGACGCGAATCGTCCAAGGGCACAGCTCCTAGTATTTTATAAACTTTCTGCTGACAGTCCTTTTGTTTGGTCCTTTTTGCTATTGGGTTACGTCGTTTCGCCTATTTGTCAGGCATTATCAATTTAAAATTGTATCTTGTACAAGTGTGCCCGGGTCTAGATCGATTCTCAATGTTGATCAATGGCGAGTATCGATCTATAAACTTAGGCGGACACGCGTATGTACTTAATAGTCTTAATGTTCCAGCTATGTGTTCAGAGTACCCTAAAGGTACATTCCCCCCCCCCCCGCACAACTTAAACCGCCCCTTGAACTTTCTATTGACATTCTGTAGAGGATGATTACACCATTAGACAAGACTCAAGAGACATATTTATATAATGTCTCAGTACATGGCATTCATTCAATAGTTTGCTTAACCCTTTGTCGCCTGACGGGACTTTTAAGTACCACCCAATTTAACTGCCTTTATAAAAGGTAACAGTGGCTTTATTTACAAGTTGAGTCATGGAGGTACTTTAGAGTACCATTGCAGGTCTGAAAACATCAGGTCTCCACCTAGTTTCAACAAATGCCACCAGAAAGCAGGACTTGCTTGGCTAGTGCTTGCTTTCAATTGACGATTTACATGGTGTGATTTCAACAATTTTTTAAAACATGTTCTAGTCTTTCAATTGTCAGTATTTTGTATTAAAAGTTTAGCATATTGCTTTAAATTAATTACTTAACTTAATAAGAACTGATCTAAGTTATTATTATAAACCTCTCACACATACAAATTAGACAGATTAAAACTTAAGGGTACCAAGCAAACTTCCAATAACCGCTTCTAGATGGTGCTGACAAACTATCTTTTACTTTACACGGAATATTTATACCGATAGTAAAGTAACTGAAGTTTTGTTAATTTGTCATTTTTATTTCATGAAGCCGTAGTCTAGTGGTAACGAAGCGTCTTTCTGATCACAAGATGCCGAGTTCGAATCTAGGCTAGGGAGACCAGATATCTAATCATATCTGTGGTTTGAGGGTAGGAGGGCGGAAGTAAAGCAAACGGTGGTTGGCTCGCTTCCAAGCTGACGGGATATGACTAGATATCTGGTCTCCGGGTGGGGCTGTTTTGCATAATTTTACTAAGGTATTTATATATGTATATATATATATATAATTACTAAAAAAAAACCATAAAATAATAAAAAAATATTTTTTACCTTAGTTAACCTTAGTTAGTCACAAAAATAAAGAAATATATAGTTTTTTCAAATTTTATCACTTCTTGGTCCTCAAAGGGTTAAACCAACAACCTGTCAATGATTCTACTAAAATATAATGTTGCTATGGTTACAAGAACGCGGAGTCTGTTGTATTATTAACCAGTAAGATCCCGAGATAAATCACGTGTGGATTAATTTGATACAAGAGAGAAAAAATACAACTTGGAAATAATAAGTTTATGTGTTACAGAACTAATGTAGGCTGTATGACATGTTTTGAGGTTAGGTTAGAAGTGATTGAGAACTATACGGCAATATCTCGGCAGCCCGATCTACAGCTAAATATAAACAAAAAGGTACACATAAACCTAGGCCCGAAACGCTTCGTTTCCCAGATATCCGCCATTTTTTTTTTTTGTTTACTTTCTCACTATACTATAGTATAGAGAAATTATAGTGATCGCAAAAAAATTGATGTTGATATTTTTGTGGAAATATCCGTTTTGGTACCCCTGAGACAAAAAAAGAGGTTTTCACAAAATGTTTGTCTGTATGTATACAAAGCTAGAGCGAAACCTATTCGATCGATTTCAAACAAATTTACACCAGACATGTCAAGTAGGCCTGTATACGTGCACGAAAAACGGTTTCGAAAATTTTTGAAAAACAACCCTCTTTTTGGCAAAAAAACCACTAAATTATTTTTTTTATAAAAAAACGGCTCTAACGATTTTGAAAAAATGTAGCTTATTTGTAGCCTTTAATGTACCTTACCATATGCAAAAACCCGCATCTTTTTAAAAATTCTCGTATAGCTAATAGTAATAATAATAACTAATTTTTGGGGTTTTTTTGCCCTTAAAAGGTTGTTGTTTTTCAAAACCTTTTTTCGTGCATCTATACAGGCCTAATTGACGTGTTTGGTGCAAATTTGTTCGAAATCGATCTAATAGTTTTCTCTCTAGATAATAGTAATACTATTTATTAGTTAATCTACTACTTTAATATCACCTCTCCCACCCCTCCTACAACTATGAAGTCACAGTGAATCTGTTTAATAATTTAAATATGTTTGTGAGAAAGTATGTGCCAGTTCCTGGTACCGTTTATTTACGCAATAATTCATACCTAGAGTAATGTTTGACTAATTGAGTTCAAACCTGGCTTGAAATTTATCTTGACAACGATCTATCTCGAGAAAAGTTAGTGATTATATCATGTCATGCGTTTAAAAATGGCGGCTGTTCAAAAATTTCAAACTTCAATTACTCAAAAACCGTATATTTTAACGAAAAATTTCAAACATTTTTTGTAGCCCTTTTGATTCCCTATCGGATGGTGTCAAAACAATCGGATGAAGGATAATAGTTAAGTTAAAGATAATTACAACATATGTACATACAATATTGCTGTGTTTACTGTGTTGGTATAGGATGCCGGGTTAAACAAACCAATTACACATAACTTAAAACTATTATCCTTCATCAGGTATTATTAACAATGATAGGTATTTTACTCGACCATGCGCATGAGCTATACTATTTGTTTACACTCGTACGTACTGCCACGCCGTACGCGCGCGCCTCGTTGCTCTCGTGCTCAAAGGGTTTCAGGCCCCTCGTTCTGACGTCACTTGTCACGCCGCACCCTCTCTATTTTTTATTCTATTTGCCCGTAAATAAATTTTGTGCGCATACGTGGACAAGAATAGGAAATTCGCTTACTTTCCTAATTCTTAAGATTTTGTTTGTAATTAATACACTTTATTTTTTTATTTTACTAGCTCTAGTCAGACTCTTTCTCCGGACCGTGCCGTTTGGAGTTATTATGTCACACACAAGAATTAATATAACCTTATATACTAACTTAATTTTAGAGCTCTGGTTAAATTTCTGGTATAGGATACTTAATTTATAAATGAAAGAAATTAAGATTTGCAAATAAAACTTTTTTATTTTAAAAAACAAATTGATTTTACTTTTGCAACTGCTTAACCTTTTCCAACAAATATAATATTGATATTTATAACTATGGTACTATTTACATTTATTTTGAAACTCTTTTATACCATCGTGAGAATAGGAAATATTCCTGAATGATTTTACTTGTATACTTTCCCCTGAATTTACTATTACTTTTAAATTTAATTTAAAAACTTTATCTTTGGATTTTATTTAACTTTAAAATATATATCTTGGTTATTTGCTACTCACAAATAAGTATGATTTTTCGCGGCTTTCCTCCTTGGTGGTTTAGGCCTTGGAATGAAGTCCTCGATCCTCTTCTTTCTTCCTGCCTTCTCTCCTCCTAGGATTCTCCTCTTCCTTAATGTAGAGCGATTTCCTACGGCCCTCTGATCTGTACCGGAGTTGGTGATTCTCACCGACCAACTGCTGCTTCTGAAAACTTTGACGTGGTCCTTGGATGGCTATCTTAACGCAACTAAAAATATTTTTCTTTCTCCCAACCTTGTACTGTCTATATTGGAGTCAAGAGACTTACTCTTCCTTTTTTGAGTAACTTCGTTTCTCTGGTGATTTATCTGGTTTTCTACATTGTAGAATTTTCCTTTAATTATTTAAATTAGGTCCCACGACTTTATTTTCATTAATCCACTTTGATTTCGTCGATAATTATTTATTTCCTTTGCAGAGCAATAAGTAATTGTATTGGCCTCGGTGGTGGTAGCATGACGTCATACATCACTGTTTTTACTCAAGCCGTTCTGGTCCGTACAGGAATTTAATACTTTTTGAGTTTAAATCTTTCAAAGTGCTCTAACTTCGTAACCCCTGGCCCGATTTTGGATTTCTTTGGCTCATTGGATTCTTGACCATCTCCTGATTCCTTCCTCCTTTGAGTTGTTGTTCTAGGGTTCCTGGTTCTCAAGTTATCGCCTGCGTTAATTTTCCATTAATTTTTAATTTTAATTTTTCCAAATTGGTCCAAATTGGAATTTTCTTGGTTCTATCTTCTTCTCCTGGTTCCCAAACTTCCAAAACTATCCTTCTTTTTTCTTTCTTCACTTTGGGCACGGTTCTGTGGCCTGTTTTGTGTGAATCGTCGAATTTTGGATTTGGCAACCCCCCTTTTTGGTTTATGCCCCCTTCTCACATGGTATTTTACATTCACATATTTATTACACATTATTTCATATATATTTACTTATATATAACCTTATTTCCCTTGATTTAATTGGTTATTTTATTTTATTTATTTTTGAGCCTTTTCTTTCAAAAATATTTAATTAGGTTAATTTATTTTTAGTTAATTATTATTAATTTATTATTGTTTAATTTATCCCCAATTTAGGCCTTTGAATTATTTTAATTTGTTAATTTTAGCATTTTTCACCTAAGTCTTTGCTTTATAACTTCTTAATCTTATATATTAAAAAAATTCTGTTTTTCTTTTCCGAGTCCGTTCGGCTCTTCTACCCGACCGATTTTCATAATTGAGGTCTTAAATTAAAGGTATGCACGCCCAGATTTGCCATCAAGCATTACAAATCATGTATCTTTCGCCTTACAAACGTTATAATCAAATGCAAATTTCTGCTGTGTATTCCTTATGGGGGTTTTTTTTTGGTTCTTTGTCCACTTTGCGTTCGTATACCGTCCATCCGATTGCTTTGAAATTTTGCATAGTAACACAGGTTAACCCTGGGAAGGTTTTAGGCCATTTACCAAAGTCCTAGGACATTAGGGCTACGCCCCAGTGGCCCTCAAAGTTTCAATGTTAATCTTATGGAAGAAAGATTTCTATTGATTTTATCAGGGACACAAAAACAGCTGTTCGTATGAAAAGCTTAAAACAGCTGATTTTTATCAACAACTGATTTGGATCAAATCAGTATCAAATGTAGTATTACCTTTTTGAGGTTACATTGAAAAACTAAAAACAAACACAAACAAAAATCAACGAAAAATGCTAACTATATTTTAATTCAATTCAAACATTGATTGTTACAAACCTATTATATATAAAACAGCTAATTTGGATCAAAAACTGAACATAATCATTCACAGATATGTCAAGTCTTATATATTATCATCTGTTCAGCCGCTATTCACCCGAGAAGGAGCTCCGGTATGCAATCCTTCAAATTTCCCATGTTAATATTATGGAGATAATGTTTAATGAGTTTGAGTCAGCTGCCAAATAAAACAGCTGATTTATGCTCGGTCACCTATGTACAAACGAGCCAAAGATTAACGAGATTCTTTATCGAATTTTCCACCTGCGAGCGAAGCGAAGCAGCCATCTGAGGCCGAAGGCCGAGCCGGGGTTGGGACGCGGAGCGTCCAGGGGCAGAGCCCCTAGTTATTTTTATTAAAACAATTCTGTTAATTAAATTCTTATTGGCTTCTTCTCCTCTATTTATTCCATTAAAAAGAATTTAAAATATTAACATGGTCTCTTATGGAGCATAGCAACAGTGCATTGTTTTGCAGTACTGGACAAAACTCGACATGAATTATCCTGTCGATTTCCCTTAGAATAATCCACTAAGCCTTGCTTCTATTGCGTTTAACATTGACTTAGGCATCCAATTTACAATATAATTATATTAAATTACTTCCTTTCACTTTACATATATTTTTTCTCTTTGTACTTACTTATAAAGTGTCATTTTATTTATTACTAATCTTAATTTTGCATATGTAGGCCTTCTGGCTCCTATTTATGACTTTTCGCTTTAGGCCTAATTACTTTTGTAATTAGCCCATTTGTGTCGGGTTTTTGCCCGTTACAGTACGTACACCCGCTTTTATAGGCGTTAATGATGTATTTATAAAATGAAACCATAGCATGTGATACTCGGATTTATTCAGTTAATTAGTTCAACCGTTTGTGACACACATACTTATAATCCTTCACAGAAAAACTAAAGCTTTTTAAAATATTGGGTGAAAATATGGACAATTTGTTTTCCTTTCGAGCTAGAGCTGTGTGATAAGTCTGTATTGGGGAGGCTCTGCTTTTACTGTATAAAAGAACTTCAGCTAAAATACAATTTAAATCTGCCGTGGTTATTGTTAGTGGTTAGTTTTGTATATAGATCATAATCTCATGTTGATTGATATTTATAGTATCCCCATTAAAACTGAATACCCTCGTCTGATTTGTTCACACTATTTTAAACTATGTTCTACTTTTTTAGTGTCGATTCCACAATCTCAAGATTCTAAAAACATACTTTTTACAGTGAGTCCAAGTATGACGTTAGACAGTAAAATATCTCACAAAAAATATTCCAACAAGGTAGGCTAGATAAAACAGCACAAGTCTACCGTTCCTTTCCATTCAGTTCATGCAAATCCACATCAGAACTTAAAATTCAAAAGTTATAAGTATTAAAATACTTGCTATTCGTAGCCAGGTGTCGCGAGAACTTTCCAAGCTCCGGAATTAAAAGTTTTCAAACGTTTTGAATTTAAATTAGTTTCAACGATTCAAGTTGGAAATGAAAACTTCTGTTTGGTGATTTATATCTAGAGACGAAGTAATGCTAAACAATGTATTTACTTAGTAGTTTAATTGAATACGAATAGATGTAATTAAAACTAACAAAATACAGGGTGGGGCGAAAGATATGAATCGCTTTTGAAGAGCCAAGTGTTAGCCTGTGGTGGGGGTTGGATTATTGGAGGTGTGTCATTGTGATTGTTACATTGTCCGATTGTCAGTAGGCAGCATGGTTTGGACAGGGGAGCGTCGTGGATTTGCAGTGCATACTTTTTTCGAAAATGCCCGTTCTGTGATCGCCACGCAGAGGGCGCTCCGACTATACTTTAACATTCCCCGCTCTAAATTTCCGCTATTGGACTGCTGAAAACCCTGGAAACTGCTCCACTCTCTTAAAGCGACTTTTTGGTGAGCAATATCTCAATTTGGGGTCATTGGGCCTCATTAGCGAATTTCCATAGGAAATATGAGCTATTGCAGTGGAAATTATGGTAAGACCCAAGGTCGGGAGTAGCAGATGAGCACCGATCATGGTCGCCAGAACACGTTTTGGGGTTATTAAAAATCACGTATATGTATAGATGTGTTCGCACTCTAGCGGCCGCATTTCAAGTCCGATTTGGTTCAAATTTGGTACACATGTTGGTTGTCTACGTCGCTCGGACGAGTTCGTTAGCCAAAAAAATCCAACAATCGGAAGCACGTTTTTTAACCGGAAGTAACTATTTTTTTAGATTTTTCCTACGAGAGTGAATTTAGTTGTGAGTTTTTTCTACAAATATAAATGTAGGATGTTATTCCGCACATTTTGTTTTTTTACGCGACCTTACAGCTCGCTTGGTTCCCCCAAAATCTATCAAAACGTAAAATACCATAGAAGTACCCGGTTCAAAGCCATGTGGTGGATTCTACCTTATGGTTGGCGTGCTAATCCATACATGATGATACTCCCAATACGGGGGTTGGCGTGCGAAGCACGCAATGCATGGTGTATTAACGATAATCCCAATATGCGGAATGGCGTGCAAAGCATTTTGCAGCTATTCAGCACCGTCGTGAATAGACCTATTTCCCAAATTGTTGGTTGAAACCCTAAAACATAGGCCTATAAACTTAATTTTGGAAATTTGCTCAACTCACGTCAGCGGTTCAGCTGCGTGGTCGAGTTATTTTTTTTTTTTTTGAGGAGGAGGAGGGCCGAATTATAACTGTGACTGCAGTAGGCTATGTTTCGACGCTGGAGACCTTTTTCGAACCTCAACTCGAACTAAGCGAGGAATCATGATGAGTGAGTCAGTGGGTTTTCACTTTTATATAAAAAAATATAGAAGTAAAACTTCTTGCATCCAACTTAATTAACTGATAATGCATATTAATCATTGCATACACCTTGTACCTATGCATGGTCGACCCGTCACTGTTACCCTTTCTTAGATGGTGTTGCCAGTGACTCTTATGTTGAGACCCAAGCTAAGGTCGGGAGTAGTAAGTGAGCACCGATCATGGTCCTCAGAACACGTTCTGAGTGTCATTAAAAATGTTGTATATATATATTATGTGTTCGCACTCTAACAGCCGCAGTGAACACCGATTTGGTCTAATTTTTTGCGGACATTTTTTAAATGATTTTTCGTACTAGAATGAAACTTTATTGGTGTTTGTTTAAAGAAAGAAACATAGTAGATAACTATGCACATTTTCCTTTTTTACACGACCTTACAGCTCGTCTGGTTCGATCAAAATCGATCAAAACGTAAAATATAGTAAGTTCTAGGTGCAAACTCTAATAGCGAGTTTTTCCGGTGCGAGCGGAACGAAGCCGTTCCTGAATTGGGGCTGGATCTGAGGTGCAAACAAATTCTACTTATATATTCCAGCATCTTCGTGAGTAGACCAATTTCTCAAAAAGTTGGAAACTAAAAAACATGTAAATTTAATTTTGGAAATTCGTTTAACTTCATCGAATGATCTTCATTTAAAATTTTTGAATGGCCGCCATTTAGAACGAGTTGATTATTTTTCTGAAACTAGGAATTGGAAGGGCACCGAGCAAAATTTCAACTCAATCTGTTCTGCCGTTCTAGAGGTATAGATTATTTAGTAAAGTAAATAACATGTTTTTTTTTTAAATTTTGACCCATGAAGATAACTATCTCCGCCCATAACAAATTAACCATGTACATTGGAAAGTTTCCCTTTACTTTAGTAAGTGGGGCGAAAGTTTGCATACTACCCTACACTATATTGTTGCAGAGGTGCCAACGTACCCACAAGAAAATGCTCTAATACGTAACATTAATGTTCAATTCTATTTATAAACGTCTTAAATAAATAAAAACAGAAAATATGATTTAGAAAATTTAAAGTAATTAATTATGAACAGAAAATGAAACACTTTAAACTTAAACTCGATTCACAATTTATTTAACTCGGGAAATATTACACGTGTCTTTTCAAATACATCGGACTGCGCCTACGAAAGTAAATAAACACAATCGCTTGACCCCGCTATTCCTATACAACTTGACATTACTTAATAAAATACATGTACAAAAAAACCGGAACACACACAATTTTCCTTTTATGAAATTCTATAATATATAAATAGTTGATATTTTCCATACTTTACATAAAACTACGGATATTCTATATACATAGGTGTTCACGATTCGATCTTAAGGGCTCAAATAAATTCATTGCATCGATTTAATTTGAATCGATTAAAATTAAAAAAAAAAATAAAGTTCTACCATATAATTTCTAGTCACTTTGTGTTCCACTTTCAAAACATATATTGGTAACATCGATTAAGTTGTTTTGTAAAACAGAAATGCAAGCATTAAACAAATACATAGCATGAAGTTCTAACTTACAGTCTTTGGTCACAGTATGTTTACCTGCACACAACATTAATTAGTAGAATGTGCTTAGGTTGGCAGCACTACTCGTCTGCAAATATATCAGCTGAGAGTTCGTAAAGTAAATTTACGCCGTAAGTGG